>PVIJ01015891.1:0-26202 GCA_004024925.1 Scalopus aquaticus
GGGGCAGTGAGAGGGTTCACCATAGACGGTGGGGAGCAGAACAGGCAGATCGACGGAACACTGCTGAGGGGAGCAGCGGGCGAGGCAGGATGGGTCTGCCGCCATGTGGGAATCTCCCCGGCCGGGCGTCGAACTCATGACGCTGCTGCCGACAGCTCCACAGCGCAGCGCCTAACGGCTGCGCCACCAGGGAGGCCCAGATGCTGCCTTCTCTTTAAGAAAACTTGGTTGGGTGACAGATGAAGCCTGCCCAGCCTCCCAGCTGGACAACACCCTGACTTCTAACACGGAGATTGGATTTGCCAATTTTTGAAAGTAATAAGAACATGGCTCTTGCTGTGCTTCATTCAGCATGTGCCTGCGGGCAGGGGAAGGGGCAGGGGCTGCGGCCTGGGCCTCACCTGCCCCGCTGCTCCTCGGCTGTCTTGGCGGGCGGGAACACGGCGCCATCACTCGGCCGAAGCACATGGGTGGGCTGAGGGCTCTTACAGGAGGGGCCATGAGGTCTTGGCTGTGCACGGGCTGTGCCGGGGGTCTGCACGCAGGGCCCCCGCTGGGCTGGCCACCGTCCACAGGGCAGCCGTCCATGGGGCAGCCTGAAGGGGGGGGCGCTGGGAGCCCGTCCTGCGTGTCCATCGGGGTCAGGGCGGGCAGGGCCGGCGTCACCTGCTGGCCCGCCCCCACACCGTCTTCCAGCACGGCTCCGGCCACCCTGTGTCTCTGGGTGGCATCAGCACTATTTTTAGGCTGCGGCAGAGTGCCGGCCCCACTGCCCACAGCCTACTCAGCAGACCAGAGCAGCAGCTCCCTCCTCTGTGCCCCGCACCTCCAAGGCCCGTGCTGGCCGGGGCTCTGCTCCGCCCGCCACCCCCACGCGCTCTCTGCAGGAGGCCGGGGCCTCGCCAAAATCATGAAGCGTCTCCTCGTCGCAGCCCTGCTCCTCTGCGCCATGCAAACGAGCTCAGGTAAGGTCTCCCGCCGGTCACAGCTGCTCCCGGCGCAGCAGGCCTGGGGGCCGCTGCGGGGGTTCCCTTCGAGAGCGTGCTGTGCAGGTTTGCGTGTCGGGGGCCCCCTCTGGGGCTCCCCGCTGCACCCTGTGGCCTTTCCTACCAAGACCCTTGAGCCTTTTTTTAAGTTAAATGTTGGGTCACAAGCCACGACACGGGCGTCTTTGCTCCGGTACGAGGGGGTCGCCCGCCGTCTGAGAAAACTGTTGGGGGCACAGTACAGCCAGGGCACTGAGGGGGGCCCTCCAGAGCAGCGCCTTGCCCAGAGGCCCCTCCGGAGTAGGCCGTGGCACTGGTGCTCCAGCCTGCAGGTCAGGCCCTCGTGGGCTCGCCCGGCCAGGCCCACGGCCGCGGAGCCGAGACTGCCCGGTCCATGCAGAACTGTCCCGCGGGGGCGGCCCCATCTCAGATGTGGTTGGGGCTGAAGCCGCAGGCCCAGCAACGCGGAGTCGGGGTTCGGTCTCCGGGCCCTGACGGGTGCCCGCAGACCTGGCTTAGCCTCCCCTCCCGCCCACGCAGGAAGCGCCCGCTCGAGGGGCAGCCGGCCTCCAGAACCGCTTCCTCCTCACTGCCACCGGCTGGGCAGCTGAGCGACTCCCCATTTTCCTAGACCAAAACCCACCCCGCCAAAGCACTGTCCCCCAACTCCCTGCGCCCCGGGGCGGCACCGTCCGCGGAGCGCTGAGCGCCCGATGCGAGTGCGGAAACGCCCCCGGCCCACCGAGGGGCAGGCTGGCCCGGCTTCCGGGGCCCACGCCGCTCTGTCCTGCCGTCTGCAGGGGACGTGCCGCCCGGCATCAGGGACACCGTCTGCCTGCTGCAGCACGGGACCTGCCGGCTGTTCTTCTGCCACTCCGGGGAGAAGAAGAGCGAGATCTGCTCGGAGCCCTGGAACAGGTGCTGCCTGCCCCTCAGGGGGCCGGAGGAGGACGGCGCCCAGCGGGGGCCAGCGGCGCGGCCAGGGCCTGAGGGCCAGCTCCGGGGGGCAGGGGTCGCAGGCGGGGACTCTGGGGCACAGGCGGCACATTCGCCCTCAATAAATCCTGCCGGGTGAGCCCAGCCGGGAGCTGCTGCTTCCCGACAAGCCTCGCTTCTCCCTGTCTTTCAAAGAGACTCAGAAATCTGTGACGTCACCTCTGTTCCCTGGCCCGGGCGTACCCTTGACGCCCGCAGGTGGGCTCGGTGCTCCAGACCAAGCTGAGACGTGGCGGGGCTGAAGACGCAGGCCCAGCAACGCGGAGTCGGGTTCGGTCTCTGGGCCCTGACGGGGCGCCCACAGACCTGGCTTAGCCTCCCCGCCCCGCCCCACGCAGGAAGCGCCTGCTCGAGGGGCCAGCTGAAGCCGCCCCGCCCCGGCCGCCAGGGCCCCGGCCTGGGTCTCCCGAGCAGTGTGGCCGGGCCACATGTAACTGGGCTGTCGCTTTCTCTTAGGTCCCAGCTCACACGCTGGCTGCCTTGGGGTGTGGCGGGGTCCTGGCAGTTGGGTTTGGGACGGAAGGGGGTGGGACAGACAGGAACACCGGCCGGCTGACGGGCCAGCGGCTGCCCTGGGCGCCTCCCAGGCACATGTCTGCACACGGGCGCTTGCCCCCACAGCCGCCCTGACTGCCACCCGACCTGCCTTCTCCGCTCACACTCGGGCCCCAGCCTGTCGCTGGCCGCACCCAGAGCAGGGAGCGCCGGGGCGGTGAAAACGCAGGAGAGGCACCCAGAGCCAGGCCGACGTCCGGGACGGAAGCTGCCTGGACAGTGCGGGCACCGAGTCCACGCGCCCAGGCCCAAGCGGACCCGCCCCAGCGGGTCCTGTCACCCCTTGCTGGTTTCTGGGACGCTGGCCTCCGTCTCGGTTCCTCACACTCACCGTTGCCCCGAACGCAGTCCGCGGATTCCACCTCCCTGAAATGGGGGTCAGGGGGCCCCACCTCTGCAGCACCCACTTCCCCAGGTTAGGGCAGGGAGCCCCGGCCAGGCTGGCTCTGCACCACCAAGCCGGGGGCAGCTCTGCAGACCGCCCACCGGTACCAGCACTGACAGCAGAGGGCGCGCCGCCACCTGCACGCTGGCAAATCTGGGTTTTAGCTGGTTTTTCAAACTTTACTTTTCTTGCCTCATTATTCCACAATTATGTTGACACCCTAAATCATACCCATTTCCCAAAATATGTATTTTTCTTACTGACATCCCGTCGGTTTAGAACACACAAACTGTGCCCTTTCCGCCTCCCCACCTCCCACGGAGCCGCGGGCAGAACGGCCGACCTCGCCAGGACCAGGCGGCGGCCACTGAGGCGGGTGGGCTGGAGGCAAAGGCGGGCACTGGGCTCCTCTCTCTTGGCTGGTCCTGTCACTGGGCTGCGGGGGCACCGTCCCCTCTGGGCAGGGCGACGGGTCAGGCACTTCTGCCCTCAGGGACCCGGGGGTCAGGCCGCAGCCCGGGGGGCCTGGGACTCCCCCAGGGGCTACGTGGCCGAAAAGGGGAGGAGCTCTTGTACCCAGCGGAACAAGAAAGCCCTCAAAATAGCCCCTGCGGGGTCAGAGGCCGCACCGCACCCTTCCCGCACAGAAGCCCAGCGTCCTCCAGACCCCGCCCTGGCCAGGCAGGAGGAGGCCTCAGAAGAGCCCAGTGGGGCAGGATCCGTCTCAGCAGCTATGGCCCACCATAGACACACACACAGGTATACATATACACACAGGCACACATATACATACATGCACGTGTGTGTACACGTGTGCACACACAAGTATACACATATACACACGCCCCCACATGCACACACATACATATATACACATGCACACACATATCCATACATCCACACACGTATCCATATATACATACACATGTATGCACATGCACACATTCATATACACACACATGTACACACATATCCATATACACACATGCACATGTATCCATATATACACACACATACGTACACACACACACTCACCATGTCCATATATACATACACCCATGCACACCCCCACACACATATCCATACACACATACATGCACGTACGCGCACACGCAGTCTTGCAATCAGCTGTTAACTGTGCCTGCCTGCCCTCCCGACCCCACCTGCCCCACTGCAGCCAGGCTGGGGGTTCCAGAGGCCTCCTCACTGACCCTGGTCTCGGGAAGTCCCTTCCTGCCCTCAGGGTGGGCCCCCACCCCGCAGGCCGGAGCCCCTGCCCGAGCAGCGGGCCCCTCTCTCCGGGGTGGCCCGGGCGGCCCGAGGACGGCGCTCTGTCCCCTGCGCTTCTGCAGCCTCCTCCCGGCGGGCGGGGGTGGGGGCGCAGAGCACGCGGGCCGGTTCCCACGGGGAGCCGGGCCGGCCCTTCTCCGGGAGTGAGGTCAGCTGGGGGGGCACCAGCCAGGCCTCCTGGAATCTGGGGCCGTCGGCAAAGGGGCCGGTGAGTCAGGCCCGGCTGTGCAGGGGTGAAGCTGGGGCTGGGCGGGGCAGGCCAGAGGGGCTGAGAGCCTGGCATGGCCCTCTGGCGTCGTCACTGCCTGCTGCGGGGGCGGGGAGCTCCGTGGTGCCAGCCGGTGGGCGTCTCAGCCAGCAGCTGCGGGCCTGGGGGGCTGGGGGGCTTCACAGAGTTAAAGTGTGCACAGCCCGCCCTGTAGCCCACCCGGACTCCGGGGCCTGAGCGAGGTCCAGCCCTGGCCCCGAGGCCCCGCCAGGGAGAGGAGCCGGCGCAGGGGTGGGGGTTTTGAGGGGGGTCCCCCGGGCGCCTCCTGCGTCTGCGCTGGGTGAGGACAGCTCAGCCCCCAGCCCCTGCTGCTGCAGGAAGGCCGCAACCCCGTCCCACCCGCTCACACGCGCGGTCGCCGGAACAGGCGCGGCGCGGGCCCCAGGGTGTGGCAGTGAGGCTGAAGCCCGCTGGGCCGTCTGCGGAGCTTTGGGCCACGGTGGCTGGGCCTTCAGCGGCCACTCGCAGGCCTCGGGCCCCGGACACCCCTCCCGCACCTGCGCTCAGGGGTGCGAACGCCCTGCCGAGGAGGGAAGCCAAGGCCGCCGCCTCGGGGCGGAAGGGGAGCCCCTCTGGCCCTTGTCAAAAGCCAGGCTCTCCCCTCTCCTGCCTCCTGCTCTCCCCAAACTACCTGTGGGGGCCCAGCGCCACCGGTGGCGGGACGGGGTTCCACGGAGCCCAGCTCCTCGCGCCTCCCAGGCAGCAGCGGGCGGCGGGGTCGGGCCGCAGCCCTGAGAACCGGGCGGGGGAGCCGGGCAGCCTGTCTGAGCACCTGCGCCTCCCCGCACCTGGCCAGGGGGCGCTCGGGCCCTCCTCATGCTGAACCTGTCTGGCCGGGCGCCTGGAGGGCCAAGGACCTGGCCCCAAGCCAGGCGGGAAGGACCCTCCCGCCAGGGTTTCTCACTTCCCGGAGAGGCCGGACGGGCCGGTTTGCTTCCTGCTCCGCCCCGACGCCCAGCGACAGGGACGCCTCCCCTCTGGGGCTGGGCGCAGGGCCAGGTCGGGGAGAATCCCAGGAAGGGGTTCGGTGCCTGCAGGGGGTGCGGTGGGGAGGGGGCTGGCGGAAGCGGATCTCTCACTCCGAGAAAAGCGCTTCCCTCGCCGGAGGGTGTCAGGCAGCACGGAGGGTGCCAGGGCCGCCCGCACGCTCAGCCGGGAGCAGCAGACGGCCCGGAGGGCGGGGGTCGGTTTCCACTCCCACGACCTCCCATCTGCAGGAGCACGGACACGGGACCCGGTATCTCCAGGGGGAAACGTGTGGGCTCGCGGCTCGGCTGGACAGGACGCTGGCCAGGGGTGCTGCCTGACGCCTGACGGGGACGCCCGAGACTGGCCTTGGGGCAGCCCGGGGCGGCGCTTCCAGAAATTGAGCAGTGGGCTCTGTTCCTGCCCCCAGGATGTGTGCACTGCCCCCCGTGAGGGTCAGGCGGCCATCATTGCAAACAGGCTCTACGGGGCAGGTCCGGAGGAAGGGCTGCGTGAGGCTGCGGGCACAGACGCCCCCACTTCCCTTCCTCTCCTCCCCAAGGGGTCGGCCGGGAGCTCGGCCACGCCTGGCTTGCCGACTCCCGCGGGGAGCTCCGCGGCGCCTGCCCGCAGCTCAGCCAGAGCGGAGAGGGGCTCATCTGGGGACCAGACTCTGGCGGGGAGGGGCCAGCACTGCGGGGACACGGAAAGGCAGTGGCGGCACTCGGGGGGGCCCCAGGGGCACCCCTCGCCCCGCTCTCCCCCCAGCATGGCTCCCGGGACGCCCTCTGGGGACGGGCGTCTGCTTGTGTCCTCTGCCCTCCTGCTCACGCCCCCGCGGGCCTGCCTCTCAGGTGCCGCGGCCAGGCGGCTGGCGCTGGTCCGCATTCCCGGTTACCTCCTCCGGTGGCCTGACCCTACAGGCAGCTCCCGCACACCCACCCACGCCACCTGCCAGGGTCTCGGGTGCAGCCCAGGCCGGCTGTGGGTGGGCAGTGTCGCACCTTCCCCCATCAGCAGCGGCTCGGCAGCCGCATCTGCGCGCGGCCTGGTGCTGACAAGCGCCCGTCAGCCTCTTCTGAGAGCCGCTGCGGTCTCACGCTGCCGCCTGCCAACCGCACCTGACCCTGGTCTTCTGCAAAAGCACAACGTGATGCGACTCTGCCTCAGCAGGTCTCAAGGAGCCAGCCCAGTAAACAGCCGGGCCCCCAGGCGCCCCTCACCCCCACACATCACTCGAGCTTGGGAAACGGCGTGGTCACGCTGGATGGCACCCGGGGGGCCGGAGCCGCAGCAGGACCGGGGTCCCAAGGGAGACCCCAGCCCGGAGCAGTCCCCCAGGCCCCCTCTCTCCTCCAGTCAGCTCCTGACCAGGCTGCTCGCGCGTGCCCCCGCTCCCGGCACCAGCCCCTGTGCGTGCTGCCCAGGCCCAGGGACCCCTGGGCCCACTGGCCTGCCTCTTCACGCCCCCGGGGGCGCAGGGCAACAGCGGGGCTGAGTCTCGGTCCAGAGTCCGCGGGAGGGGAAGCGCCGTGCACGGATGTCGACTCTCACGACAAAGGTCTCATCCTGCGTCGGCCTTGTCGTCCGCGGTCCTTGCGAGGACACGCGCCCGCCCCGCCTGTCCTGCCGGGTTGAGAGGTTCGTGCTGGAGACTGTGTGACCCCAGCCCTGGTCGCTTCCCCGCGTGGAGGTGCGCCCCCTCCCCGTGTCCCCCAGAGCGAGCACTGTGCTGGGGACGGCCTCCAGGCCCGGGGGAGGGAGGAAGACCCCGGACGGGACGCAGGAGGGGTCCTGCTGAGGGCGCCGCTGCGCACACCTGCCCGGCACACCACGCCCTCTGCCACGTCCCGTGTCCTAGAAATAGGGGCTAGGCCAGCCCCGAGCGAGACCCCGAATGCCAGGAGGTGGGGTCCCTGCGGCCATCTCGGGGGCCTCCCCCCACTGCCTCACAGCTGCCTGCGGGGCGGCCGGCTCAGGGCGCCAGCTAGACTGTGCCACCTGCCTCTGCACAGAGGGCTTTTACTGGCGCACACACACCTGCCTGTTGGCGGCTCCGACACCTGCGGGCTTGCGACATCGCGGAAACCCGGAGGCCAGAGGCTCCGATCGGCAGCCCCCGGGCGCGACTGGGCAGCCTTTGTTTGCTCGTGGGGCCGGGCTGCCCCCGCCTTCCCTTGGTGCTGACCTGCCGGTCCTGTGCGCTTCTGCAAGGCAGGCCCCGGCTCCCCCTGCTGGGCGCTCCGGCCCAGGGGTGAGGTGTGGCTCCAGTGCCCCGAGTTGTCCCCAGTTCCTCCTCCACTTTCCCACCGCAAAAACCACTTCCCAAGCCTTTGACGAAAAGAACGGCTTCAGGCCGCAGAGCGGCTTTCCGCCATCTTGGGGCCAGACTCCAACACCACCACTTCCTTTCTTAGCCTCCCTCTCCTTGCCCTGAGAGTTCAGGTAGTCGTGTGACCCCACACCTGTCCCAAGCAGGCACAGGTGGCGGCGCGGGGCGTGTGGAACGTTCCAGGCGGTCCTGCCTCGTTCCACAGCAGCCGGCAGGCGCGTTTCGAGCGCCGATTCTGACGCGATGACGATGGCGGAAGCCCTGTGTTTGTATAGATTTCCCTGGTCCGCCCGTGCCCTTGGGCGCAGCTGTCCCGCCACCCGAGCCCAGCCCGCTGGCGAGGCGGCCACAGTGCTGCTGTGGGCACGCCTGTTTCCTGCCGCGGCCGGCTCGGCGCCATGTTCCCGCTGGGTGTGCCGAGGCACACGCACACTGCCTCGCCGCGCTCTCGGGTGGCTTTACGTCAGTGTTCTGGGCACCTTCCCGTCTCGGGTTTGCCCTCAGGGCCGGCGTGGCCCGACCTGGTGCGCCGCGGGCTCGGGAGACGCAGGCTGCCTCACCGCGAAGGCTGCCCGTTCCCCGGCCAGCCCGGGCCTGGCGCAAGGTGGCAGGTGCCCTGGCCCCCCCAGCCTCCCTCGTGGCCGGCACCACCGCCTCAAGTCTGTCCTCAAAGGAGCCGCCACCTCCCTGCCCCAAGAGCGCGCCGGCCTGTGCCCGTCCTTCCTCCTCTCCTGCTCTGTCGTGTCCACTCCGATCGGCCTGCTGGGAGGCCCTGGTCTCGCCCGCTCTGTTCCCGCGCCCGCAGCAGCACGGCTGCCCAGCTCAGCTCTGAGGCCCCATCCCCGACACTGTCATCGCTGTGATTCTTCATTTTCTGCTCAAACATCAGCGCTCGTCTGCGAGTCCTTGGCTGACCTGCTCTGTCCTCCGGTTCCTAACTCTTCCGGCACCGTGTCTCCTCCTTCCGGGTTTCCTCATTTGAAAATATCTCCATTTTTTCAAGGGTGGATGCAACACAGGACCGGCCTCTGCCTTCTCATTAACGCCAGACCGCGGTGACGCTGCGGCGAGGTGGCCGCTCTGGGCCGCGTGACGGGGCGCCGGGGCCGCAGCAGCGCTGACGTGGTGGACACAGCGAGGGCTCCCGGGCGGGTCCAGGCTGGGGGGCCTGGACCGCCCCCGGCTGGGGGGCCCTGAGGCCGTGAGGCCAAGTGCAGGTGGACGAGCCGCCCGAGAGTGTCCCTCGGAGCAGCTGGCAGGGGGTCTCGTTTCCGTCCCCTGTGACCAGGCGGCCGGAGGGCGGAGGAGACCTTTCCAGAGAGGGCGGCGTGACGGCGAGGCGCGGGCCGGGCATTCTCGGGTAGCGTCCTCTGCACACACAGCAGGACCCCGGGGCCCACGAGGACAGGACGCGCCGTGACCCCAGACCCCACTGTGTGCTGCAGGCATTGGGAGAGAGGCCAGCGCTTAATTAACATGGGGCACTTGTGGCACCGAGGTCTTGGTTCCCGCATGTGTGACGTGCACACCTCTGTCTAACCGGACTGAGCGAGGGTGAGTCAGGGGAGATGAGTGGGCGGGACTGGCCACCTGCGTGTCCGCGCTGAGCTGGCCTCCGGGGCCAGCCCCGCCTGCAGCAGTGCCAGCCCCGCCTGGGGCATCTCGCTCCCCAAGACCCCTCTCCGCGAGGCCAGCGGGAGGACTCGCCCGCCACGAATCAGAGAACCACCGAAGGGCGGGTGGGAGTGGAGAGGCGGGTCCTTTCATCGGGGTCACTGTGCCTGCGTCTCTTCCCGCCACAGACTGGGGGTTTGGGCTCAGAGCCCACAGACTGGACCCTCCTCCTCTCCCTGTCCTGGGTCCCCAGAGACAGGCCACGGTTTCTGGCTGCCGGAGTGAAGCAGAGGGACAGGTCTCAGGGTGGCCGTCGCCAGTTCAGACTGGTGGAGGTCAGGCTGGGGGCCGGGACGTGGGCTGGCGGCTCGTGGCCACGCAGGGCTTTTCTGAGGGATTTGCTGATGGCGGAGCAGAGCCAGGTCGGGGCTTGGGGAGGGAAAAGGGTCACAGACAGGCTAATTTTACATCAAGAACTGAGGGCAATTTCCGACCATGTTGGAGAAGCCACAGGAGAGCGCAGAGGGAAGGGGAGCCTGACGGACTGTGGCTGAAGAAGGAGCTTCCCAGGTAGAGAGAAGAGCTGTGGAAAAGAGAAAAAGTCCCCCTAAAACCAGGCGAGAGGGGCAAGAACGGGGAGACATGACAATCCGAGGGAGGGTCAGGAACGCGGCGTGGCCGAGGGACGCAGGCTCCGGTCCCCATCCCGTGAGCTCCGTTCCGCCAGCGACAGAGACGGGCCTTTCACGCCTTTTCTTAAAACCACGCGCTCTGGACCGCTCTGGTGTTTTCTCATCTGAGATGAACGTCCTCACGTTGGCGAAGCCGCAAAGAGACAGGGGAGCAGCCCCCCAAGCGGCATTCTCCCAGGAGACGTCATTTTTGTGCCCGGCGGCGGCGGCAACTATGTCTGCGGTGGAGGAGTGGAGGGCGCCCCTTCCAGACCCGGCCTGGACGTGGGGTGGACGTCCCCACAGCGGCCCCGGGACTGCCCCGCATGCGTCGCTCCCCTCCCCGCACCTGACACAGTAGGTGCAGCCTGAGCGCCCCCACTGTGCGCCGCACCGCCTCTGCCCTGGTTTCCCTGAGCAGCCCCTCTCCGCCCTGGACGGGTTCTCATTGTCTCTTGCTCCTGTCCCAACATCAGGCAAGCGTGGTGCACCCCCAAGGAAGCCCAGGAAGGTCACTGGGGGAATCTGGACTTGGGGCCCGAGGGGGCAGGTGGGCCTGGAGTCGCCTGGCTGTGGGGACACTCCCCACTGGGGCTTGGCGGACCTGCCTGGCTGTGAGGTGCTTTCTGGAGGGAAGTGGAAGCAAGAAGGACACACCTGAGCCACAGAGAGACGCTGCCGCCGGCTGTCATCAGCTCTCACCCCCCAGCCCCTGTCCTTGCCACCGCATCCCTGGCCAGTCCCCACGGCACCTAGAGGGCAGGGGTGGGGCGCTGCTAGCTAGCAGCCTGGGCAAGCTGCTCCACCGCGCTAGGCCCCAGGGGCCTCTCCTGTAAAACTGGGGTACCGCCCATCTTTGCCTGCGTGACTGAAATGACGGGGCCGGGACACGATGAATGTGACGGCCGAGGGAAGGGGGGCCGCGATACCGCAGCGCGAACCCCGGCCCCCTTGCTGAGCGCTCGCGCCCTGACCTCTCAGCTGCCTTGCCGAGCTGACGCCCCCACTGGCTATTCTCGGGCCATGGGGGATCGCGGTCAGGGGGCCCCGTGGGCCGTCCCCTCGTCAGCCCGAGCTTTCCCCGGGCCTGCGCCTCAGTGCCGGGCGCGGTGCTCAGAGCAAGCCCTGAGCGTGCCGAGCGCGTCCTGCTGAGGCGCCGGGCAGCAAACCCCCCAGGACCGGCCCTCACACCCCGCGAACAGCCAGATTCCGCCCGAGCCCCGAGGCGGGTTTGAGCGCGACGGAGAACGTGGACAGAGGACGGGAGCGCGACGGCGGCCGTCCCCCCGTGGCAGCTCGCTCAGCACCGGAAGCCGGGGCCACAGCAGGCCCTGCTCTGCTGGGCGCTCGGACTGCCCCAGCCTCATGCCCACCCGTGCCCTCTCGGCGGGGCGGCCGGTCACCGCCATTGCTGAAGATGCTAAGGGCAGGCCTGACACTGGGAAAAGGCGTAAGAGGCAGAGCAGCCACACGAGGCTCCCTGGGGCAGAGAACCGACAGGCGTGTCCCTCTGCTCCTGCTGGGATCTCTGCCCCCAGCACGCCTTACTTTAACACTCAGACATGCGGCTCCAAGTTCATTTTGTGGGGGGGAGGGCACCACCTCGAAGGCCGAGCCCCGGCTTTCAAACCAGCAGATGAGGGAGCGGCTCTTCTCCCAGGATGCTTGGGAAGCAGCGGCGCTGCCCCCGAAACACCTGGGTCGGGAAGGGACAGCTCAGGCCAGGGGTCCCCGTCGAGGCCCCAGGCCCAGCGCCCCACGCCCGCTGGGCTGGGAGTAGGCTCTGTCTCCACAGCGCCCGCCCCGCCCTGTCTTTTGTCCTGCTGAGGCCCAAGGCTTCCTGCATGCAGGATGACTCCCACCCACAGCTGCTCCTCCCCGGGAGGTGTCTGGGCTTTGTCTCCAGGCCCGAAAGTCAGAGGAAAGTTCGATTTCAAAAGGGGGCGTCTTCACCCAAACTCTCCCCCAGCCTGCAGGCTGCACCCCCCTCACCGGGCAGGGCCTGCATCTCCGGGCCCGCACTTGCCCCGGGGCCTGTCCCAAGCTCCCTGGGAAGGACAAGGAAGAGCTCCGGAGCCCTTGGTGGCCACCCGGCCAGGGCCTGTCCCCACCCGCAGTGGGCGCTCAGTGGCTCGCAGGAGCTGAGGGGCCCAGGGCGCTGGACACACGCTCCAGGGTCTGCTACATTACGGCCACCGTGCGGCCAGACGCACTCAGCTCCCCGCGAGCCATCTATGACAAAAGCAGCCTCTGGGGTCTGCGACCCCGACGTCTAATCACCAGACAGGAAGAAGAGCCGCTGGCCCGGCGAGGCTGCCTGACCCCCGGCTGCTCACCGGCCTGAGTAAGCAGAGGCCGCCTGCGGCTCAGCCCTGACCACGGCGCACCCCAGCCAGGCGGCCCTTGGGGCGCCGTGTGCATCACCGTTGGAGGGGGCAGTGAGGCGCCTTCTTACTCACGGGCGGCGAGGGCGAGCCCCACCCGTCAGGGCGCTCCCCCAGGCGGGGCTGGGCAGAGCCCTCGTCCCCCCACCACCTTGAAGTCCACCTGTCGCATCTCAATCTCGGGTGCGCCTGTGCAGAGCAGGCGTGAGCAGCGCGCTGGCACCGAGGCCCTGAGCGTGGCCCAGGTGGGCCGACGCGGCTCAGGGGCGCAGACGCCCCCAGGACCCTAGGGAAAGGAGTCTCAGCCGCCCAGCAGCAGACAGCCCACGGCGGCCGCGTCCTGGCCTGCTGCCAGAGGGGCACGGCCTCCCCGCCCAGGCCCGCAGCAGGCCCGAGCCGGCGGGGTGAGCTGGGCGCCTGCGGGCGGCGGGATGGCCGGGCCGTGCGGGTTTGCTTCACCCCTTAGGCTCGTCACCGGTCCCCGTGAGTGGGCGTGGGCCGTGTGGTAAGAGCGTCTGCGCATCGGCTACGTCAGGCGTCATCACTGTGATATTACAGGAATTGCAGCCGCTCCGTCCTGTCACCGCTGGCTCAGCCCGGCCTTATAAAGGGCTCGGCCCCCTCCCGGCAGTCCTGCTGCGCCCGCCATGAGGATCCCCCACCTGCTCATGGCCCTGCTCTTCCTGTTCGTGATGCCTGTCCCAGGTAGGGGCTGGGGCGGGCGGGCTGCGGAGGCGAGACTCTCAGGCCAGCCGGCTCCTTCGTAGCGAGCTGGGAGAGAAGAGTCACCTCCTGCTTCCGAGAGGCATCAGGAGGCTTAGAGAGACGCACCTTTGCCAAAAAGCAACATGATATGAAAACTTCAGTACCGACAGGGAAGGCTGGTTTGGCCTGGGAACAGAAGGACAGGCCTCTACCGTCTCGCTTAGTGGCGGAAGGCAGAGGCTCCGGGTGCCGCGGGAGGCCCTGGGGTCCCCCCTTCCCAGCCACTGAGATTCAGCCTGTAGAAGCCTGCTGGCTGGCCCCTTCGTCCTTCTTCATTCCTGGCTCTATGGAAGAAGGAAAAACGAGTCTGAGGGGGGTGCAGGCGGCTGCTCAGGGCCCAGGGCCTCGCCCGGGGCAGGAAGCTTCCCACCCGGCGTGTTCTCGTTGCAGGCGACGGCAGCATCCTGAACACGCTGCAGAGGTACTACTGCCGCGTGCGGGGCGGCCGGTGCGCCGTGCTCAGCTGCCTGCCCCGGGAGGAGCACATCGGCCGCTGCTCTTCCACGGGCCGCAAGTGCTGCCGGAGGAGGAAGTGAGGGGCCCGGGACGCCGCGGCGCGGGCAGCAGAGACGTCCGTCAGAGCAAACGCAAATGAAAAATTTTTCTCAGAAAAGAATTCAAGCCTGATTGTGTTATTTTAAGAGTCCGGTTATGGCGCGCGTTGTTCCCAAACTGGCAACTTGGCGAGTCCGTGACCCGCCTCCGAGTCGGCCACGGTGTCTCCCTGGCTTCCGCGGGAGCCGACACGGATTCCCCAGGGTCAGATGGGTGCCTCCCCTGCACCCCAGCGAAACTGGGCTCCCCACTAGCTCATCCCCGTGCCTTGGAGCTCCAGGTCTCCCAGCGCAGCCCCCCATCACAGCTCCTTCTAAGAGTTTACAGAACCCTCGGGGCCACCCCAAGACCTTCTGGAAACTTACACCTCAGAGGGGCAAGGAAGCTAGCTTCTTTTTTTTTTTTTTTTAAGATTTACTTATTTCTGCACACAAGCTGGGGCACAGGCCAGAGGCGTGGGGCGGCGAGAGGGTTCACCAGAGACAGAGTGGGGAGCAGAACAGGCAGATGGACAGAAACACACTGCTGAGGGGAGCAGCGGGCGAGGCAGGAGAGGTCTGCTGCGCCCTGTGGGAACCTCCTCGGCCGGGCGTCGAACTCGCGTCGCCGCTGCTGACAGCCCCACAGCACTGCGCTTAACTGCTGCGCCACCAGGGAGGCCCAAGGAAGCTGGCTTCTCCCCTCCGGCAGAGCTCTGCCTCCCCGGCCTGACGCACTCGCCCTTCCGGCTTCTCTCTAAGCTCGGCCAGCCTCGGGCTGCCTCCGTCCCCCAAACACACCGCACTCGCTGCACCCCCTTCGGCTCCCCGCTGGCCGCCGAGTGCACCTGCTGGCTTTGCCCGCGACCGCCTCGCTCCCCCTCCGGCCCGGCGTGGCTTCCAACGGCAGAGCCTTGTCCTGGTGGTTCTGGGCTGCCGGGACGCGCCTGGGGCCTCCAGCGCCATCAGGGCCGCCGCCAGAGGAGCAGCCGTGGCTCGGGGTCCTGCTGTCAGGCCTGGGCTCTCGATGTCGACATGGCGGGCTCAAGTAGGGGGGGTGTCGCCGACACCAACCCCAGTCAAGGAGCAAAGACAATCCCTGAGTCTGCACTGCCAAGTGTTTCAGAGCAGGGGAGGGGCTGGGGTCCAGCCCACAGAGCGCGGCCGTCACGCACCCCCAGCGCGGTGGAAGCGGGGACGCGGCCAGGGAGGGCCTCCGTGCGGAGACGAGGCCGGTCGTCCCCCAGGTGGGCGAGACCATCAGCCCTCACACCCGGGGAGCAGAGAAACCCAAGCTAAGATCCAGAATAAACAGAGAGCGGAACACGTCATACTAAATTACCTTGCACCAGTGCTAAAGAGAAAGGCTCACAGCAGCCGCGGAATGCAGAGGAACACAGGGAGCGCCTCACACACAGGGAGCTCCACAGGGAGCGCCTCAGAGCCCTGCGAGCCGCAATCAGGCGGGCGGTGCCTGCCAGCAGGAAGAGTCGCTGACCCTGAACTCCACGGCGGCAGAGGTGGTCCAAGAGGGACAGCGAAGTGGGGGGTTATAGCGGGGGGCTGTGTGTGGGGAGGGCAGAGTACGTAACCGGGAGGTCCCAGGGAAAGGGGAGCTTCCAGGCCCCGTCCTGCCCGAGCAGAGAGGAGGGGAAGCTGGGGAGGAGACTGGGGAAGGAAGGAGGATGGGGAGCCGGGAGGAGGCCTGGGGGAGCCCGTGGAGCAGAGAGACATGTGAAGAAGCCACACTTGCGTCTCAGCCTGGACTTGTACCGGAACTGGGGGACGGGAAGGAGACACTTGACACAGAGCTGGGTAGAGACCGCGGGGGGCTGACGATGCGGCTGCCTCCTGGATTTTGATGTTGCGCTTTTCCTTCCAGACTCGCCTGGCCCCTTCTGCCCCTTCCTGTGGGTCCCACCGGGAGGCGCCTTAGACTGTGGCAGCTTCGGGCCTCAGCGGCCCTGCTTTGGGCCAGCCCTGCTGGGCCAGGCATCTACCCACGAGGGCTGGGTGACTTTGGGTGCTTAACACTTTGTGGTCCGCTCACGTGTTAGTACATGTTTCTGTCACCAGTGTCAGGTGGCCGCTCACGTATTCAAACGTGTTCATCTAGTCTCCAGTTTTTCACGCCACGGTGGATTTACTTGGAACTACTAGGAGCTATTTCTGTGATCGTACTCAGTCTAGAAGCTTTACACATTGTTTTGGTGAAAGTGTAAGGTGTTTTATGAGAGATATGACAGTTTTTTTTAATATCTAGTAGTTCGGGAGCTGTGTGTATTTTACTGAATGCTTCTACCATTCATGCGGTGGCACAGAAAATGGCCGGGCCCAAGGGCTGGTAAATTTAAAGGGCACCGGCACACAAAGTGTTAGTCTGGAAACTATCTTATCCATTCTTTGCCTCTGCTGTCTTTATTGCGCACACTGTATTAAAGTTCCTTTCCCTTAAGGGTCTTACACACTAGAGCATATTTCGTCTTGATGCGACGGACAGCAGAGTCCATTTAGAGAGTGCAGTTTGGGGGTTCTGGGGTGCCCTTTTCCCTGCCCAGTAACAAGGAGATACGGAATCTCTGCACCTCCTCAATTTTTGTTATCAAGCTGAAACTGCTCAAAAAAAAAAGTCTAAATAAAAAAGGTAAAAACATTTTAAACAACAACACAAAACCGGAAAAAAACTCCTCACCCACAAACCTGGTACACAAAGACAAAAAATGAAAGAATTTCCTCGGGCAGAAGGGACAGGATGAGGTGGGGAGCGCAGCCGGGAGCCCAGACAGTGTCCCTTGAGGGCAGACGCTGTGGGTTCAGCGAAAAGACCCCGAGCCCACTGAGATGACAGGTCCAGGACAAGATAAACTGAAAACGCAGGCCGGGAAGGCAGGCCGGGAAGGCGGGCCGGGGCGACTAATTCCCAGCAAACAGAATGTACCTACGTGCGGGCTGCTGGTCCGCAAGGCTCCGCAGATCTGCCGACCGGGGTGTTACCAGGGAGGCTCCCCCAGGGATAAAGGGACCGATTCACCAAAACGCATGTCAGAAAGCACCAGTCACAAGGTTTTAAAGAAAACCTGATAAAAGTGAAAGGAGAAGCCAATTAATAATTACAATTGGCTATTTCAACACTTTTCTCCACGGAGTGAGAAGAAAAAGTGGCCAAAGTATCAGGAAAGAAACAGAAGCCAGGACAGCCGCCTGTGACCTAATTGCAATTATGGGACGCCGCACACGTGATAACATCAGAGCACGTTACATAACTGTGCAGGAACGCGCGGTCGGGGAAGACGGCCACTACAGTCACGCGGGTCTGCACCCTCAGACACGCAGAGTCTCCTCCAGGGAGGCTGCGGAGACGCTATCTGCAAAGTCCCAAATAGGTGAAGTCAGTCAGCATTCTGCTAATGAGGAGGAGAAGCCACCTCAGAAACTAGAAAGTGCTTTAAAAGGCTCAAAAGTGAAAGGAGCAGAGCAAAGGTAGGGGAGGTGCTGGCAGAGCTTGCTGGTGAGTCAGGTAGAAGAATGTTTACGTCAACTCCAGACAAGGCCCAGAGCACAATCTACATTTCTAACAAGAAACCAGGACAAAGGGAGGCGGTGAAGTGAAGTGGGTGAAAATGAAATGGAGCAGCAGGGAGAATTACCCACAGGCAGCTGGTTGTCTGAGAGATTCCTAGAATGGCTAGGGCTGTCTCTAGGTTCCTGGCTGGGAAGGAGCAGGAGGGGAGGGGGAGGAGAGGGAAGTGGGGAGGGGAGGGGAGGAAGCTGAGGGGAGGGAGAAGGAAGGGGAGGGAGGAGGAGAGGAGGCCTCGGGGACACCGCCCTCCAGGAAGGAGGCCAAGACCAGTTCTGCCTCTTGCGCTGGTGCAGGCAGAGTTGCCACCAGTGCCAGTCATTCCCATCCTCCTCGGTGACCTCCTGCAAGGTCAGGCATGACCTTCTTTTCTCCCCCTTAACGTGAAGGTGCGCTAGGAAAGCGAGGTCGGGTTCTCTCAAATTCCAGCAGCGCCTGTCCAGCTCCATCAGGCAAGCTCCGCTCAGGCCGCCCACCCTTAGGTCAGGCTGTCTGCGGTCCCGCCGTGGAGGCAGAAGCTCCCCTGCGCGTTTCAGAGTCAGCCCTGACTGGACGAGGGGTCTGCAAACACGCCCCCGCCCCGTGGTGGGCCGGCCTGACACTCACTCCCGCTGTGCGTGCCCACAGCTCCATCGCGGGAAGTTCAGGCCCCAGCCCGAGCCGGCGCCTCGCCGCTGCGTGTGGCCGCGGTCTGGAGGCTTGGGCCGAGCGGAGCCCCGCAAGCGGGACCAGGCGGGGCCCCAGGGGGCCCAGGGCCTCCCGCGCCGTGCAAGAACGCGGTGACCGGAGCGCTGGCGTGGGTGCCCAGCGCCTGGGCCGCCCTGTCCCGTGCGGCTGGAGGCCCCGGCTACTGAGGCACAGAAGTCGCTGGCTGCTGAGAGCGCGCCCTCGCCCTTGCCCTCTGGCCTGTGACGGGGTCGCCAGGACGTCCACACAGTGGCTCCTGGAGAGGCGGGGACGCGGGTGTGGCCTGCCCCTTCCTGAAACTTGGGCCCGCACCCTCCTCCCTCCCCTTCTTTCTCTGAGGAGGAGAAACGAGCCGCTGTTGCCTCATTTTCTGCCACTCTGGGATGAAGGTAAATGTTCAGGGACTTCCCCGCCCTGGCCCCTCCCGGAGCGCCAAGGCCCCCACCCCATGCGCCCCTGTGCTGGGAAGGCCGAGGGCAGGGCTGCTGGAGGCAGGAGGCCCGGCCCTGCCGGGTGCGCCGGGGTGATGGGGCCGCAGCAGCAGGCCCCGGGGGGCTGGCAGGTGCCCCGAGAGCGCAGGCGGCAGAGCAGATGTGCAGGGCCGGCCCCTGTGGGGACAGGGCCCTCCTGCCTCCGTGCCCTGTTCCCTGGGCTTCGCTCAGGGCAGGACAGGTTGTCCGGGGCTCCGCACATGCTCTCGGGCCCGTGGGGACCGTGCCTCGTGCAGGCCGCACACTGGGAGGCCGGGTGTTCCCTCACCCCCGATTCCTGGTTGCAGCCAGGGCGGAGTTCTGCTGGTAACCGGCTTTATAGGGGCAAAAGGCAGCTCGCTCCCCAGTCAGCGCCCCCGCCCGGGCTCAGCGTGAGGAGCCTGCCCTCCTCCCTGCTTTGCCGCTGGTCTTCATCTCGCCTGTTCTGCCGGAGGCCGGAAAGGGCGCGAGTGGAGTCGTGGACAAGAACACTTTCCCCTCCCCCTCTCCTCCCTTCTCTCCTCCTCTGCCCTTCAGAAGAGTGGGTTGCCTGGTGTGCTCAGGAGAGCCTAGCACCCTCTTCAGGCCCCCTTCGCCTGGTCTCACAGCAGCTCTGCGGGGCCCCCGCACCGAGCAGGTCGCTGCGGACCCCACCTGTCCTTGCCCCCCTCCACGCCCCATCAGCAGAGCCTTGTCAGCGCCAGGACTGGCCGTGGGCTTGTTCCGGCTCTTCCAGGCAGCAGCCGGGTCCTGGGCATCTTCTTTTTCAAATTTCTTTGGCTGATTTCTACAGAATTCCATAATGTCGAAATGGACACAATACAGTTTATCGTTTCTGTTTCTCCTGAATGGGAAAGCGCAGCCCAGGTGAGCGCTGGGAGGAAGCACCAGCCCGGTGAAGACACAGCTGAATAAAGTATCTCGTTGGGGGGCCCTCCCTGGGGGCGCAGGGCTTAAGTCTCAGCCTATGAAGCTGTCTGCGGCCACCGCATCAGGGAGTTCAATCCCCGGCCAGGGAGCTTCCCCCAGGGCGCAGCAGACCTCTCCTGTCTCCCCGCTGTTCCCCTCAGCAGTGGATTTCAGTCAATCTGCCTGTTTTGCTCCCCGCTCTGTCTCTGGTGTATCCTCTTACCCCCCACACCTCTGGTCTGCGCCCCAGCTCTTGTATGCATAAATAAATAAATTTGAAAAAAGATGAGTCACCACGGCCATCTTCCCCGCTCTCCCGCACCGGTCCCGTCTCCCAGAGCCCTGGGACCTGCAACTAGGGGGAGGGTGGAGGAAGCGCCCCTCCATCATCATCGCAACCCGTGCGGACCTCACTGGTCCAGACGTGGAGCAGCCAGGAGGAGCAGGGAACAGGCCCAGAGCGGGCGGAGCCGGAGACAGGCATCCCGAGCCCCAGCCGGAACCGCCCCGCCGCTGGTGCCAGGTCTCCGGTTCCACCGCTCCCACAGAGCTGAGCCTCTCTGCTTTGAGAAACCCCAGCCCTTGCTGCATGCGCCCTGCAGGCTGGCCCGCTGGCAGCCCCGCTGACACCTGCCTGCAGGTACCCCACGCGGGCAGCCGGCCCTACCTGGGGCGCGCCCTCTTTGCCAAGAGCCGCCTTTTGCTGCCTCCAGCTCCTTGTATTTTCTGTGTCTCGAGATTCCAGCTTTCCTTTGATTTCTGAAAAGCCTACTTTTTTCAGTTTAAACTTCATTTGTTCCCGATTCTAGATTTCTGCTCATCGACAGTGACGAGCCTTTTTCTTTCTCCTGATCTCGCGGGTTCTGTTCATGATCTTAACCTTGTAGCTCCTCTGTCTTCCATCCTCTGTATTCTTTAAGTTTATGTAATTACTGTTTTATTGATCTCTGGCTGAAACGTGATTTGGTTCTGCTGTTTACTGTCTCCTTAGCACCTTCTCTATTGGGATTCAGATTTTTATCGTTTTCTTGATGCCCAAGTTTTGTCCTGTGAAGCCTGGGAAGGTTCTGCCGTCCTAATACCATCGAGTGTCCCATTCTGGCGGCGCCTGGGCTGGGGCTGCGCTCTGCCTGCAGCACCATGGAGAGGGTGGCATCTCCAGGGGACCCACAGACTAGGGCTCTTGCTCCATCCGGGGCTCACCTTCCACTGAATCTTGGGTCTCGTTCTTCCGCTTCCTTCTGGACAGGCCTCCCCCAGCCCTTCCTGTTGTTCCCCCTCCCCCGACTCCAAAACACGAAAACAAACACCTCTTCTTTGGCACCGAACCACTGTCAGCTTTAGCTCCCTGTCCCGCTGGCAGCCCCATCTGTGCGGCCCCAGCCCACCCTTCTTGGCAGAGTGGGGCCTGATGCCACTTCAGTCTGGCGGGCCCTCCTCCAGCAAGGTGAGTCCTGGCCACAGAGGTCATAATGCCCTGCCCCTCTGCTGGCTGGCCCCTAATTGTGCGGTCACTGCGGTTGCTCTCAGTGCCCCTCCCTGAGTGGGCAGGAGCTCCGCAGGGGAGGAACAAGCGCAAGGTAGGTCGCAGCAGAGCCCTCTGTGCCGAGGAAGGGCAGTGCGCCTGCGTATTTGGGGAGGGTGTGCAGGAAGGAGAGAGGCATGTGGGCAAAGGCTTTCCGCGGGCACTTCCTTTCCCTCCACCAGCACCTCGTGTTCTGTGCAGGGGTGGGGAGCAGACCCTCGCGGTGCCCATGTGAACTCAGCGTGGCGTCTCCAAGCCAATCACTACAAACGCTTGCTCTAAACTGAGGCCACCATCACTGCACTAAAACAGATGTCTACTTAATAAAAGATTCAAATGACATCAAAAGATTCAAAAGCAAAACCATCGTGCTGTTGTTTCTGGACAGAGGAAGCATCGGAAAGCCATTTCGCTGGTGTGAGGTGGGAGAGGCGGCGGCACAGGCTGGGTCAGGACAAGCGGGGGGGCTCAGACAGAGCCCCCCACACGCGTTCTTTCATCCAGCAAATGCGGTCGTGCTTTTCTCAACAGAAAGACTGCCAAATGAGCAGACGTTTTGACCATGGACAGACATGGTTCCAAGCCAGGCTCAATCATAGATGTGCATTCTCCACTGACTTGTTTAAAGGAAGAAAATACCTGTTTCAGTGGTAGTTGCATCAACTAAGGTATCATTGTAACATTTCTGGCTCATGACAGGTATTCAAATTTGTCCCAAGCCCTCTTGTTGAAGTCCAGGTTAAAGGAAGCTCAATATTACTTTATGGAATTATGTATATTTACTATGTGAAATTCAGTGGGGAATTATGAGTACACGCCTGCAATTCTCGATTACTTCTAAGACCCTTTTGTCCATGACAAAATAGCCACTGTTTTCCTACCAGCATCCAATACCACGGATTCAACAAGGCACAATTCGCCCCCATCCAAGGTTTACATTTTTGTGTCTTTCTGGTCCACTCCTGCCCCTAGGTTAAGACATTCACAAAGCTGCTGATTTCTGCGCAGTTCTCACAGTTGAGTTGGGAACCCTCCAGTTAAACAATAGGCAAATGGGACTCTCTTCAGGGGGCTGGCCAGTCACTGGCGCCTCCTAAGTCGTCCCCTTCCCCCTCTCCCCCCAGCCAGAGCTCGGGATCCGTCACCAAGTGTGCAGACAGAGAAGCTAGTGCTGCGAAGGGTTATTTCAAGGCTCAGCATGAAGTAAGACTCAGAGTGAAAAAGACCCTGAACCAAGGTCTTACTACTCCGGAGCTCTCTACGTAACACGTGAAATCCCTTCATCCCCCGGCCCCCCAAGAGCACAGCCCGCGTCTGGGCTGGGCAGTGCCTCTGGCGTGTGCGTCTCAATCTGTCACTTGGCTCCACCATGCAGCGACTCTTGTTGGATGAGTGGAGCAATGCGGCCCCACGGTCCCTACTGCCCTTCCCTCCCCCCCCCATGCATTTCCTCCCTCCATCCCTCATTCCCTCATTCCTTCACCCACTCACTCTGCAATGCTTCTCTCAGTCAAGTACTCATTCATCTAAACATCCTTTGCTACCTTTTCTATGCCAAGTGCTCTTCCAGGTGCCAAGCATGTAAGTGAATAAAACAGGACCTGACACTTTAGCAATCCTCAGCATAGTGAAAGAGAAAGACACGGACAGAATGCAAAAGAAAACCACAGGAAGAGGGCTAATTGGAGAGGACTCAAACCTCTTGCCAGCGTATTTCTGTGCTATTTAAGCCCTTCAGTACAGAAACGCTGGCCCCAGGCCTCCCCTGGCCGTGGCCTGTGCGAGCGCTTGGCAGGGAACCGCTTGCCTCGAATGGGCGATTATCTTTAAAAAGAGCAGCAAGAGAGGAGAGAGAGAGCACACGCGAGAGACCGTCCATTTAAAAAATTCCTTCTTTTAGGAAGTGAAGGACAGGATAAACAGACGGGACTACATCAAAATAAAAAGCTTCTGTACAGCAAAAGAGACATTAACCAAAACTAACAGACAGCCTACCAACTGGGAAAAGATCTTCGCACACAATACATCTGATAAAGGACTGATAACAAAAATTTATAAGGAACTCACACAACTCAACAAAAACAGCCAACAACCCAGTCAAAAAATGGGCAGAAGAGCTCAAAAGGCACTTCTCCAAAGAAGAAAAGCAAATGGCCAACAGATACATGAAAAAATGCTCAACATCACTTATAATCAAGGAAATGCAAATTAAAACCACAATGAGATACACCTCACACCTGTGAGGATGGCACACATTAAAAATACAGGCAACAACAAAGGATGTGGAGAAAAAGGAACTCTTCTACACTGCTGGTGGGAATGCGAACTGGTCCAACCTCCACGGAAAGCTGTATGGCGATTCCTCAAACTGCTAAAAATGGAGTTTCCATACGACCCAGCAATACCACTTTTGGGAATCTACCCAAAGGACACAAAAACACTAATCCGAAAGGATACATGCACCCGTATGTTCACTGCGGCACTGTTCACAATAGCAAAGGTATGGAAGCAACCCAGATGTCCAAAACTAGATGACTGGATCCAGAAGATGTGGTACATATACACAATGGAATACTATTCAGCATTCAAAGAGGATAAACACATGCAATTTGCAGCGACATGGATGGAATTAGAGGGGATCATACTCAGTGAAATAAGCCAGAAAGAAAGAGAAAAATATCGAATGGTTTCACTTACAACAGGACTATAGGGAAACCAAATAGGAGAGAGACACTCTCGGAGGGGGAGGGGAGGAGAAGGGCACAAAATGGAGTAGAAAAGGACACAAGGGACCACGGAGATGGCTCACGGGTGAATCGGTGGTGGGTTACCCAAGGGGAATACAAAATGTAAAAGACATAAATAACAATAAAAATATATATATTTAAAAATGCACACTAAAAAAATAAAAATAAAAAATTTAAAATTCCTTCTTTTTTAACTTTTAAAAGGGGCAATTTCTTAACATTCTAAGGAGAACGGTGACTGGTGCAGAAACACACAATGGCGGGGGGGGGGGGGTAAAATGGCTGACCTGCCAGAAACATTCCGTTCCTAAAGGTATTTTTCTCAAAAGGAAAAAAGCACCGAGCCTCAGCCGTGAGCAGGAGCAGGAGGGAGAATCAGCTCGGAAACGCTGACTCGCTGCGGAGCTCTCCCTTGCTCCATGGGAGGGACTGGCGGCCTCTCCACGCGCCTTACGTGACACCCCGGGGTCCCCGTGCTAGGTGACCGTGTGTGGCAGGGCTGGGGACAGATGTTCTTGTCTAACTGGCCTTTCCCGCTTTCCAGGACCGCCCGCGCGTCTCTCTGCGCCCGGAGAACTCGCTCCCATCATGAGGCTTCTGTTTCTTCTCTTCCTCGTCCTCGCGTGCCTGAGCCCGTGGGACTCAGGTGAGCTGTGGACACACAGGTAGGGTGTGGCGGGGTCCAAGCCGAGGCTGGGCAGAGCGAGGGACTCGTCCCCGATGACGCGGGCACCTGAGCCACATCTTTACTAAAATAGAAGAACTACCACGCCCCACCTTAACAAAGAGAAGCTTCGAGCATTTAAAAACGCTCCGCAAGCTGTGGGCAGGAGAGACGCAAGTTCGACGCCCGGCCGGGGAGATTCCCACGTGGCGCGGCAGACCTCTCCTGCCTCCCCGCTGCTCCCCTCAGCAGTGTGCTTCTGATCTGCCTGTTCTGCTCCCCACCCTGTCTCTGGTGAACCCTCTCGCCGCCCCACGCCTCTGGCCTGTACCCCAGCTTGTGTGCAAAAATAAATAAGTCTTAAAAAAAAAACACAAAAAACCGCTCCCCAAGCTTGCCCTGAGCTAGTAGGAAGCCCCCGCTGGTAACGGTGAGCGCTGGCCACGCGCTGCTCCCAGGGCCCCTCAGCTAAGCCGGGGAGACCGCAGCACAGCACCGCCCCGCCCCACCCCGCCCGGCCAGGCCGTCCCGCGGCCGCTGCGCTCAGCCCCGCTTAGGGGTGCGGCGAGGAAACGGAGCAGGTCGCACGCGGTGAAGCCTGGACGGGCGCTCAGGCAAGCTGGAGTCCAAAGAGCCGGCTGTTCCGGGGCATTCAGCAGCTCCGGAAATAAACGAGCCCGCGGATTCTCGCTCAGCGACGGCCGCGCGCGGCCCCGGTGTGTGCCACGCAGCTCGCAGAGTGCCCGCGCCCTGAGAGGCCATCTGCACCGTGCAGGGCGCCCTGCGCGTCGCCTGGCAGCCCCGGGCAGGGGCACCGCGCAGCAGGCGGGCGGCGGCGATGACCTCCAGGCCGCATCTCCAAGGCCCAGGGGCGCTCTGCTCGCCGCAGAGACGACGCGGCCCCCCCCCGGCGACCGGGGAAAGCCTTCTGCTGCGCGTCCCTCAACCAAGGACTCTCCCGCTCTGCGCAGCCCCAAAAGACCCATCGTGCTCTGGGTCAGGAAATCAGAGACCAGACGGCCTGGGAGCTGCTTGACACAGACCACAGAGCGGGCGTGGCCATGGCGGGGGCAGGAGTTCCACGCGGCACAGCAGGCTGCAGGCGATGCGCGTTACAGACGCATGCGAGCAGATTCACGTTAACTCCCACTTACGGCACGAACATGCAGCTGCGTGGTCCCGGCCAGCTGCACCTGCGCACGGTGATCGCGCGCACCTGCCGCCGGGTGAGCAGCTGCGCAGTCCGTGGCCCCGCGGAGGCTGGATGGGGGCCGGAAGCCAGGCGCCTCCAGAGCCTTCCCGAGCCATGCGCCCCGGGCAGCTCCTCTTCGTCGCGTCTCCTCCTGCGGGCTGCGCTCGCGCTCGCCTCGCGCTCGCCCTGCAGGCGTCTCTCGGCTTCTCCGAGGCTGCAGCAGCCCCGCTTCAGCTCGTCTCACGGGGCAGGAGACGTGGCCACAGCGTGCCGAGGCTGCGGCCTTGAAAACGCCCCGTTGCGAGCAGCCCTCAGTGCCGGGCGGGGAGCGCGGGGTGCGGAGGGAGGGCGCCCGCGGCGCGCGCTGTGCCGGGAGGGGCGCCCCGCGAGGCGGCCAGCGGGCGCCTCCTGCCGCGGCACAGGCGAGTCCGGCCTTCTCCGCCCTCCCGTTCCCGCTCCCGGAAGAGCGAGAGGCCGCGCGGGCACTGGTGGGAGCGGGTGCGGGGCTGTCTTTCCGCCCCACTGTTTGGTCCCTAGATTTTGAACTTCCGGCTTCTCGTGTGTCCTCAAATATTGTTCTTCTGAATCTTTCACGACCATCTGAAAAAAGGTAAACTCACGCTGAGCTCGCAGGTCATACCAACACGGGGAGCCCAGTGCGGTTCCCACAGACCGGAGCGTGCCAG
>PVIJ01015892.1:0-34730 GCA_004024925.1 Scalopus aquaticus
ATAACAGGAATATAGGGAAGCCAAATAAGAAAGCAACATTCAGCAGGGAGGGAGGGGAGGGGGAGGGCTCAAAGGGGGGGAGGAGGGGAGCACGGAGGACTATGGTGATGGCTCCACGGGTGAACAGGTGGTGGTAACTTATGGGGAATACATAATAATGTAAAAGATACGAATAACAAAAATAAATATTATATAAAAATAAAAAAAAAAAATTAAAAATAGAAAAAAAAAAAAAAACAATATCATCTCATTAATCTAGTATTTGTCTTGTACAATATGGAACACAGGACAAAAAAAGAAGGAAAAATATCAAATTAGAGATTTGACCCTATTTTTGGCTACCTATGGCATTTTTTTAGTTAAAAAGTCTGTGATTGAAAATGGATTCCAGTCACTCATTCACAACTTTGTAAAAAGAGTTTATGTCCCTTGGTCACAGGGAACTGGGATGATTCAGAGAGGTTTTTGTTCATAATAATTTGTTTTGATAAATGATAAAATTTCTTTTCATACTCACCAAGTCAGTATCACCACATGTGAGTTCCATTCACATTGGCAAGTGGATTCTAGTTCTACCAGACACATGAATTGAAATATCAACATATTCGAATTGATAAATTACTTTGAGGATTGATCGCCAATACTATCTTTATACAACTTTGGAAACTCTTCTATAATTTTAAACATATTTGGTAGCTAGCTAAATAAACGTCCCTTACTTAACAATAGTAACTAGATTAGACTTAAGATGTTAGCCATTAATTTTTTAGTCAGAAGAGTTTTATTTCTACCAGGATAGATTTAAACAAAGCATTCATCTTTTATTTTCAAAGTTAATTTGGGACTTCTGAGTTCAAATGTTTAGTAATTTATTCTTCTGAGTTTTTTTGCCCTGTTTTTGTTCGTGTGTTTTTGGGTTTTGCTAGAGAGAGGTCGCATGCAATCAAATTCCTATTCATCTTTAATAACCACTGGCTCATTGATTTGGAAGCCAAGGTTTGATAGACATGAACACTTTCTGGCTTGTTGCCTATGCAGATTCATATTTGATTAATCAAAGAGACAATTGTGAAGTGATGATGGATTTTGATAATACCGAACTGTTCTTATGAGGAAGGGAAATGAAAACGTTGTGTTATATTACATTATACATAAAGTATATATATATTATATATATATATATATATATATATAAAGTATATACATATGTGGTGTTAAAGGGCAGTTTTGATTTAACCCTTTCTAAACATTTCTAAAAGTTTGAAATTTTTTCATACTTTCAAAGCAGTTACTTCACTTGCGGATTCTAAAATCTTAATGAAATTTTACTTATAAGAGAGTTGGTGGAATAATTAAATGAAAAATTATATTGTAGCTACTGATAAGGACAAATCTTCAAGGTGACATCAGCATTTTGAGATGATTTATCTGGTCATGGCATGTTTAATAATGCACTATCAGCAGTTGCCTTTTCCACCATTTTTGCCATTGAAATTACGAAACTACTTATTAGAAATTGTTCACTAGGGCCTCCCTGGTGGCACAGCAGTTAAGTCTCAGCGCTATCAATCTATGGCCAGCCACTGCAACATGAGTTCAATCCCCGGTCAGGGATCTTCCCACATGGCGCAGCAGACCTCTCCTATCTTGCCCATTGCTCCATTGCCCATTGGTCTGACTTATGGCCCAGTATATTTCAGTCAATCTGCCTGTCCTGCTCCCCACTCTGTCTCTGGTGAACGCTCTCACCCTCCACCCCATACCTTTGGCCTATACCCCAGTTTTGTATGCATAAATCCATAAAAAATATTTTTGGCTGCAGCAGTCAACAACACTAATGAAATGTTGATCATTTTCACCCCAAGTCACATACCCTATCTTACCCACTCTGCCCTGAGTATGGTTTTCTTTCTTTGGTCCACATCAAATCTCGGGAATGGATCCAAAGTGAAATCTGATTGATGAAGTGAAATGACTGATTCATTATTAACAAGTATCATTCCCTGAGCAATTTTTTTCAGTGAAATTTGGAAAATTCTGAAAGCATGAAAACACCAAAGACAGAATGAAGGTTTTCAACAGGTTGCTCTCCTATCACCTGTGACTATGCAGGTATTTCTTCTCACCCTCCTTTTCCCTTTGCAAAGCAGTAGCGGCAGCTCTTCCTGCCCACTTGTGCCCGTGCAAGCATCTTCTTCTCCTTTTCTTTTTTTATAAGATAAATCTATCCTTTTAAGATTTATTTTTTTTAAGATTTATTTTTTTTTTATTTTTACATACAAGCTGGGGTACAGGCCAGAGGTGTGGGGCGGTGAGAGGGTTCACCAGAGACAGAGCGGATAGCAGGACAGGCAGATCAGAGATACACTGCTGAGGGGAGCAGCGGGCAAGGCAGGAGAGGTCTGCCGCGCCATGTGGGATTCTCCCTGGCCGGGCATCGAATTTGCGTCGCTGCTGCCGACAGTTCCACAGCGCAGCGCTTAACCGCTGCACCACCAGGAAGGCCCAAATCTGTCCTTTTAAAATGAAAAAAAAAATAGACTTCAATATGGAGTTTCAGGTGATTGCATTCTGGAGAGAATTGGCAGAGTGGAAGGAGTAAGAGTTTCTTGTTACTCTTGGTAGCAGTAACAAATTCCATGAAAAATACATTTTAGAAGCAGAGAATACAAATATCGTTCAAATACATATCTTAGCTATCACTAACCCTTCACTGACTAAAGTTATGGTACCCTGACTCAACTGAATTCTCTGTAAGGTAAAACTGAGATGTCAAGCTTTTTGCCAGCAGAATTGATCATTTTTTTCTTAAAAGTTTTGAAGTGTGTCTCTCATAGGGTAGATATAACAATAATGCTTAAGGTTTGTGCTATGTATCTGTGTTTATTTTTCTCACTACAAAGAAAGAATTTGAGACTACTTTAAAAATTGCCTCCAGCAACCTTCCTCTTTGGAGGGACAAAAGCAACTTACTAGAAAGCACCAGACTTAAAACTATAGCAGAGACCCTATTATTTGAGAACAGTTCAAGAAACACAGACAAGAAAGCCATTGCTGGGGTAAAATTTAACTGACCCTTTCAAGGTTGAAAGAGATCTTCCAGAAAAATATTTCTCTCTGTAGAGGATGAGCTTTGCATTGAGCTGATTTAATAGTAAAGCTACTGCAATTACTCTCCCTGGGGAGCATAAACTAAAACAAGAGCAACGATAAAATCCTACTACCACTGTAGTAAGTAGCCTGGTTGAGCTGTGTTTTTCTACAAAGTATACAACATAGGAGAGGCTTTTTTGTTGTTGTTTTGTTTCTGTTTTAAGTAAAACAGGTCCAATGAACCAAAAAATAATTGTCAGAATAGCACATATCTGAAGAGGTGTGTCCCTATGCCTCTGACTCAAAAACAGTGTTGTAAACCAATGTTATCTCAAAGAAAAAAAAAAAATCACTTTCTGACTTATGACCCAAAACAAAATGTAGGAACAGTAAGTTAGTCCTCATTCCTGTGGTGTTAAATTTACTCTGTGGTTCAGTACGCGTCTCCTCAGACTTCAGACTTCTCTTTTATACTAATCAAATTTAAAAAATGACTCCTATTTATTTATTTATTTGCAAAAAAGGATATTTATGGTTTGCTCTATGGCCTGTACTAGCAACGTCACTGACCTGCCTTTGGGCTTAATCCACTAGTAAGTGTTGGGGGTGTTTTGTGTTTTAGTTTTAATTCATTAATTTTTTTTCTTACATCATTGTAGTTCCCATAGTTCTCCCAGGACCTTTATCACCTGTGAACCATCACCATCTTCCCTTGTGTTCTTCCCTCCTCTGTTCTGCCCCCCTCCCACCCCCTCCTTTGCTGGATGCCTCTGTTCTGTGTGTTTTGATGCAGTCAGTGAGTCATAGAATATGTTACCTTGTGCTTCCTGAGAAATGGAAAGAAATTTCTCAGGGTGTGGAGGATTTTCATCCTAGTGAAGTAGTATGCAAGGGTTCTACTTTGTTTTCCAAGCTCTTTGCAACTTTAGCTACAATCACCATGTCTGTGCGTTTCTCAAGCAGGACTTGTTCCCGTCAGTGGGTGGTTGAAAGATTCAACCAGGTGAGGTCTGTGTGTCTTCTGAGTTTCAAAATAAAGAACAGGAAAAATAATTACTTTTACTGATTGAAGCTGGAAAGAAATGTGATTGGTGCACAAATCGCTCGCCTAGAAATGTTAATACAAACCATAAATCTGACACCTCCTCCAATTGTGGGAAGCAAGTCAGAGGCCACACAACAGCCCAGCCCCATTGTTAATTTCACACTTGAGTAGAATCCCACAGTTAAGCGTTCACCGCATGAATTCAAACCACAGCAGACCACTAGATTTGGTGATACCCAAAAAGGAAAGCTGAGTTTATAAAAACGGGTAAACACTGTAGAAGGCAAGATATTGTATCACAAAAAGTCACCTTTACCAAAATGTATTTATTGGACTTGATTATAATTTATATCTACATAATAGGAGTTATCAATGAAGCCAAAGTTTGTACTATATGAATGAACCAAAACATGAAAGTCATTTTCCGGATAATTCTATAAGTGACCAATCCTCTTGCCTAGAACCTGAATTAGGGTAAGAAGGATTCGCTTTTTCCATTCTTGATTGTCATAGTTGTTGTTTTATAGTTTGCTCAATTCTTCACTTTAATAATGCAGTTCTTTTCTGATTAGCAAATTTTCTGAAATAACTCTGTGATCCTTAGAAAGCTGCTGTAAAGCATTGAATACAGAGAACAAACTGTACAGAGTGGGGCAGTCACCACTAAGTGGTGACTTGCATTATGAAGAAGTGTCAGTACAACCAATGATTGAGCTGCTTTTAAAAATTTTTAAATGTCAGCTTAGGTGACCTGGCTTAGGAAAATGTGTAGTGACAGGGGCAAAGAAGACATTATCCAGCAAGTTTTTTTTTAAAGATTTATTTATTTACGCATACAAGAGTTGGGGTATAGGCCAGAAGTGAGGGGGTGGTGAGAGGATTCACCAGTGACAGAGTGGGGAGCAGAACAGGCAGATTGACTGAAGTACACTGCTGAGGGGAGCAGCGGGGAGACAGGAGAGGTCTGCTGCACCATGTGGGGAGCTTCCTGGCCAGGGATTGAACTTGTGCTGCAGTGGCTACTGATAGTTTCATAGTGCTCAGACTTCACCCTTTGCGCTACCAGGGAGGCCCATATCCAGAAAGGTTTTTGTTTAACCAGTAATGGAAAACTGGTATCATCTTAAAAGTAATGTTTAGTAGTTTTAATACAAAAATTTTTTCTAACATAGCTATATTCAACACAAAATATCAATCACAATTTGCACACATGCACACATATTTTTGTGTGTGCATTTATCTTTTGTCTTCAACTTGTCTTAAGCCCTGATTCTGTTTCAGGCCCATCAGTGAGCTCTTGTGGTAACATGAATTTTCTAATCCTCAGACATGAGTAATGGACTCACATTCACTCAGCATTTCACTTTCTTTGTACAAGGAAAATATTAATAGCTGATACCTACAGCTGTGTCCATCCATCGATGAGTGGATATTGTTAACAGATGTTAACACAACAACAAAAGGACTAAAAAGTGAAAATAATAGTTTTGAAGAAAAGTTGCATCCCCTCCAAGCTAATTGTCTCTGACTTGAGCATTTTTAAAGCTTGTTTCAAGCACAATTATTTAGCAAAAATTAGAATGATGATAACTCAAACTCAATCTCCAATTTGCTGAAAACAAAGATTGAAAGTGACTTAAAATGCTCCATTTTCTACTTTAATATATGTGTATAATCATGGTCAAGTTTTACAGAAGCTGTCTTCATGAACAAAAGCACATATTAGTTGGAAAATATATCAAAGAGTTGAGCAATAAGTAGGGCAACGTATGTAGCAGGCAAGGATAGCCACAGAGAAAAGTAGAAGTGTTTTGAGATCTAGATGAAGCAAAAGAAAAAAAAAAAAGAATGAAAGAAAAAAATCCAGGCATTGGTAGAATTTCTGAAATTACTTTTTTGAACAGATTTACTAGTGGACCGCAGCCTCTGCGTCTCATATTGCAAAAGGTTGACAAGCCCACACCAAGTCTCAACTCAGAAGAATATTTTTAAGATTTATGGGTATATTTTGAGCAGTTGTGATTGCCATTTGATTTATGATTTGTGTAGTGAATTTTTTAGTATCACGCAGAGTGCAGGCACTCAAAAGCAAAGAACATATTATTTTCAAATTGTTTCCCATCAAAGTACAGAAAGATAGGAAGGTAGGATTGAAATAATGTTCCATTACGTACCATCCCAGACCTGTCTCCCTTCCCACTCACTCCCATTCTGCCCAGAGCCGTGTGTCACAGCCCACGCTGTAGGCATTTTATGCTTTTACTAGTTTTCTGCTGCAGCATTGTTGACCATGTGCCCCTATTTTAATGGTCCATCTATTTTTATGAGAAATCAATGATTTTTTTTTCCTAAAAGGATGCAGGGGGCCTCCTTGGTGGCGCAATGGGTTAAGCCTCAGCACTATGAAGAAATTCAGAGTCACTGTAGCATCATTTGATCCCCGGCCAGGGAGCTTCCCACATGGCACAGCAGACCTCTCCTTTCTCACCCGCTGCTCCCCTCAGCAGTGGATTTCAGTAGATCTGCCTGTTCTGCTCCCCACTCTGTCTCTGGTAAACCCTCTCACTACCTCACACCTCTGGCCTACAGTTCTTGTATGCATAAATAAATAAATCTTTTTAAAAAAATAAATAAAAGGATGCAGGGGTTGAGTGTTTAAGGGAAGTTACCAATCTGGAGATATTTACAATTAAAGACATTTAAACATTTTATAAGGACTCTCCACAGTCTGACTTCATAGTCATAGATATTAAGTTTCTAGAGAAGACACATGGCTATCATATTTACATCATAGAAAAAGAACTGAACAAACAGCACTGATGAGTTCCCTTCAATATGCATCTACTTCATCCTTTTGGGAGAAAAGTCATAGAACCACCATCTGATCATCTTTTTTAACAAATACTTTTTTAACAGTAGAAAGATATTTAAAGATTTTGCCAAAAATGTGAAAGTTTCAGAGATATTAAAAATTTAATTAGATATCCTAATTATACTCACAAAATTGTATGGCTCAAAAGAGATTAAAAGAATATGAAATGAATGCATACCACCTAAATTTTGAAGGTCTTCTTCATTTGCAAAGAAAGCCATTTAAATATTAAAAGTCAAAGAAATGTAGCAACCCAAATCAATAATATAGCTTCATTGGTGGAAATTCCAGATTTCCATGAGGGGATCTGGAAAACTGATTTCTGAGGCTCCTAGATCTGTGCTTCAAAATATGAGAGATTATAAATGGGGAAGAGGGTGTACCACCAAAGTCACCAAAAAAAGTTCAGTGGTTATTTTGTCAAAAGTCTGGTTATTATACAATCATAAGCAACTGAGAAGATACCCCTCAAATTGCTTGGAATGATACAATTGTTTATTTAACAAATACCAGTCCTTAAAACCAGGGAAGATAAAAAATTAAGTTTAGAAATGCCTAAAAAGAACAAAATATGTGGTGTTAGTATATTCATATGAGGGTATCCGGGCTTCAAGTTTTCATAATTTGTAATTTCAAGAGAATTTGTCCTACTAGAACAGCCTTGTGAATTCAATTTAGTATGTGTCGCTGCATAATTGAATTCAATTTGTGATTAAAAGTGGAAAAGTGTAAGGACAGCCCTAATGAAATATATTGGACATTTATTTAATGGAACTTACAAATAGTCATTTCAATAAGTTTAATAAGTAAAGTATTACTTGAATACTGGAAAGTTGGTCAGTCAGAAAATCATATTACTTTAAAATATATTTGAATATATTAAATGAGAATTTTGTTTAAAATATTTACAGATCCTTAGTTTTTATGGGGGGAAGGAAGAGGGCTTAGCATAAAGATGGGACAGTAGTAGAGGGTGCACTTTCCAGTTGGAGGAAGGGAAGTGAGGCAGGTGTATATAAGAAGGTGTGATGTTGTACTCTCCAAATTATATGGTTACGTAAATGGTTAGCAAATCTATAAAACTTAAGAAAAATAAATATATGCTTGAAATCTTTAATTTTTAATAGTGCCAATCATTAAATGTTTCTTTGAATTATTACTTTTTCTAGTTTTATAAGCATATACATTAATTGACTAGCCAAAGAAATAAATTTTAAGATTTATAAGTTAATAAGTTAAATATTTACATTTAAGCAAAAATTTCTGCAAATTTATTCTGCAAAGCCCACGTATGCCAAAAAAAAAGAGATCTCAAAAGCATCTGTAAAGCTGTGTTCACGATAATGGATTTTAACAAAAAGAGAATTTGGATTTTTTTTTTTTCCTTTACAAGTACCTCATATGCCTGGACTACATAAGCAAAACTGAACAAGAATTGTTAGCAATTAGCAAGTTAATTTTACTTTTTTAAAAGATTTATTTATTTATGCATACAAAAGCTGGGGCATAGGCCAGAGGTGTGAGGAGGTGATTCACCAGAGACAGAGTGGGGAGCAGAACAGGCAGACTGAATGAAATACGCTGCTGAGGGGAGCAGAGGGCGAGACAGGAGAGGTCTGCTGCGCCATGTAGGAAGCTCCGTGGCCATCATGCTGGTGATAGCTTCATAGTGCTGAGACCCAACCCCTTGTGCCACCAGGGAGGCCCCTTGGCAAGTTAATTTTAAACACATAAATTGTGTAGTAATTTCAACATGAAAAAATAGTGTAATAATTTTAGCAGCTATGATCTAGCTACATTTTATTTAATTCAGTCAAATTTAATTTTATGGTAAAACACTCATGAAGCTATTAGTTATCTGGCTTGGCTTAGCATATTTCTATTCTCCATTTTTTTAGAATTTAGTAAATGAAAATATTGGAAGTGGTAAATATTTATGTGTATATTATATATGTATATATAATATATATTTAATTGAAGTTATGATATCCACTAAGTTTAAAGCACTGAGTTCATCCATTTGTAGTACAGAAAAATAATAAAATCCAAGCAGATAATCGTTAAAAATAATGAAATTTTAATTTGACTTAAGTACATATGTTTATTTCCCTTTCCTTATATATAGATCTCTGCTTTAGACATAAATCACATAGCAGTATCCTCCACGTGCAGAAATTCATTAACTAAAATTTCTAATTTTATTGCTTTAAAAGCCAAGAAAATAAAGATAATAACTAACAAAGCAATCAGAATACTGAAACTATCAGTTGATATTCCTTATCTCAGTCTTTCACACTTCTTGCTTAGACCTATAGACCATTTTTTAAGTGAATCACCTTTACTGGGTTTTCTATATCATTTGTCCTGGTTTTCACAGGAACAAAAATAGATCTTTGCCATATCTAGAAATATAGGACTTTATGTGTATGTACCATGAGATATAATGAAAGTATGTGAGAACCTAATGAAATGTAATCTTTTTATTTCAGAACTCATGTCCACATCATAAATTATTAACTTTATAATTTGTCCAAATTGATTTCTGCATATTTAAGTTCCTGACATGTCCAGTAAATCAGGAAGGAAGAAAGGTAGGTCATCACAGGAGTTTAAGCTTCTCTTTTTTGACCTATGTTAAACTGGGCATTATCAAATACCATCTACCAAAACTGTAGCTAATCAGGCTGTTACTTTTGAGGGTCATGGAGAGGAAGAATGTAGGGGCACAGCTACCAAGCATTCACAATCATACATCATATGTGGGCATATTACATTGCTAAAACATATACATAAGGATATTTTGTCGTGTTTTCAAAATATTGAAAATAATTTTTTGGTCAGTGAACATTCCTTCAAAAAGTTCCACTTCTAAATGTGATATTCCACTATACTTTAGAAGAAAGAAGAATGCTTTGTCAATTTCAATGAGAAATCAATAAAAAACCCTTTCTTCCTGTCTAGACCAACCCATTCAATACATTCCAGTAATTGTTAAAAACAACTGTCAGCCTATCTTTTTAGTCTTTGGAAGAGAGACTAAATGTGTTAGTATATTAATATGTGTGTATGTGTGACTTTACATATATGTAACTTTATACACATATATGTAACATATTTAAGTAGAACTGAAAAAAATACCCTTAAGAACAGACCAAGATGAACACAATATAAAATATAAGAAATGTTTTCCCCACATCTTCTAACTCCATACTCTTGCAACAGTTACTTTTTCTTCATAGAAAGATACTTTACATGCTGCAGACTTACTGGACTCTAGACTTTAATTGGGATAACTGTTATAAGGGTAGAGGCTTTTGCCTACAAAATCTAAAGTGGTTTATAAAAGAAAGAACAGAGTTACACCTTGGAGAAAAATACAAGCAATCGAGAAGAAAGTATAGGAGTGTGGTAGGCTAAATCTTGAGAGACACAAGGGAAAGAAATTTGGGAGACAATAGCTACTAGTGTCACTTTAGGGAGAGAAAAATACAAAAGAGTTTTTTTAAATTAATAGCAATAATAAACTTATGAATTATGTAACAGGCACTGTTCTAAGTGGCTTACACATATGAATTCAGCTTAATCTTAACCATAACCTCAAAAATAGAAATGTAACCTTAACACCCTCTACTTTACACATTAGAAAACTCTGGAACATAGAAAATAAGTACCTTGCATAAGATCATAGTTGAAGTTCATACCCAGGCAGACTGACTCTTAGCTCATTCATTTAGCCATTAGTGTGTAGACAGTTTACTTATAAAATGTTTTATAACCATATCAGAAAATATTTACAGAAAACATCATCAAAGACCTTTTAATTTCCAACACTCTTGGAGTTAGGATTTATGTTTCTGTTAACCATGTTAGCACATTTGAACTAACCTTGGAGTACGGGTTCTTCCACATTATTACAAGCAAAATTAAAGAATCTGAAAACCAATGTCCTAGTCACTATGACATTCAAAGAAATTAAATTTAAAATGAATCATCTACTTAATGTGCTGTGGCTAAAAGCTAAAAATTTATATTGCAATGTGCAATTTTTGCAACTTACAGGTATACAATTTTGCACATCAAAAACCTTTACAAATGCTCCATACACTTCCTTTGATAATGAGAATTGTAAGAGAAAAATCTTGTAGGCTTGGCAACACTCAAGAGATAGAAATTCAAAGTTTATTTTGCATTAAGGAATAACTCATGAAAAATAAAGCTTAACCTTTCTAGGCATATGCTATCTTTGGGGGAAAAAATCCACTTAAGTTGCTTGTGGCCAAAAGTTCAGTCTTTGACCTGTACTCAAGGGTTTATGTGCTGGAAGTTAATGAAGTGGATACTCCATTTAAGCATTAGCTGCTAAGCACCAGGAAAATACCAGAGGGGAAATGAAAGAGAGATGCACCTGGGCTGAGAAAAACAGTCGAGTAGAAGAATAATCTGAGACTGGAATCTTTACCTTTTGCAAGGCTGCCCTTACACTCCCAAGTCTTTTCAGCTTCTGTCTACACCAGGGAATGATATTTCATCAAATCTCAGACATTCTCAATTGGAAGATATACCACTGGTTCATGTAGGGCTAACTTTAAAAAATCAGCCAATTAAACTGACATAATACTTTCTTATAATTAAGAATTTTTATTTTATACTTGTTTAAAAAATTAGATTTATACATACATGTTCTGCTTTTCATATCTCATTTTTTTTGACTTATCGAAAGGAAGATAGAATAAGAAATTAATCAGTGAACGTATTCTGAAACTGTCACAGGATCTTACTCCCTTGGATCACTTTCAGTAAAAAGTCATTCCTATGTCTGTTTTCTTGTAAAAAATCACCTTTTGTGCCCTTCAGAGTACTGGTGATGCTCTTTAAATATGCCCCAATATTGTCTTTCTTTGGGGTATTCTCCCAAACCTCAGACATTCTGTAAGTTTTGATGTGAGTACTGTCTTAGCCTTAACTGATACCAACAACAAAAGGTTTCAGGTAACAGTCAAGACCTTTTGCTAGAGGTCAGGACACCTTTTGAACATCTCCAAAATTTATGTTGAAACCTGATCCTCAATATGATTTGATTTGGAGGTATTTTAAGGTGATAAGGTCATGGGGTTGAATCTTCAGGAGTATAATTAGTATCTTTACAGAACATTCCAGAGGGGCCTCCCTGGTGGCACAAGGGGTTAAGTCTCAGCACTGTGAAGCTAGCTGCAGCCACTGCAGCACAAGTTCGATCCCTAGTCAGGGAGCGTCCCACATGGCTTAGCAGATTTCTCCTGTCTCCCCTGCTGCTCCCATCAGCAATGTATTTCAGTCAGTCTGCCTGTTCTGCTCCCCCACTGTGTCTCTGGTGAATCCTCTCACCTCCCCACACACACTCCTGGCCTACACCCCAGCATTGTATGCATATATAAATAAATCTTAAAAAAAAAAAAAAGCATATGCCAGAGAGCTCCTTGCCCCTATGATGAGTGTGAAGAAAATGAGATGTTTGTCTGTGATGAGGAATCAGCCCCTGCCCATACATGAAATCTGCCATTGCCTTGATCTTGGACTTCCCAGCCTCCAAAACAGTGAGAAATAAATTTCTGTTGAGTATAAGACACCCAGATTATGGCATTTTTTAAAAAATAACAGCCCAAATAGACCAATAGAACTTCCTATTAAAGAGAGTTTATGATTGAGACACCCAGGGTTTTACTTTTCTATCATGTGGTCAGAAACAATGGCCTAGGTCAAGTACACTCATGTAATTACACCATCACATCCAGCTGGTCAGAGCCCATTTGAAGATTCCGACAACAGTAAGACATATCCCAATTTCAGAGAAAGTTAAAAATGTGGAAAATGTGCACTTTAGAATCGATGAAATTAAGTGTTCAAGCTGCTCCACATTAACATGGGAAAGCAGAGTTAGGAGTCTTGACACAATTCTTTGGTCGTTACAGTAAAACCGCTGACTAATTTAACCTGTGTGTCTCTATAACTTTTCCTTTCATTACTAAACTAGCCTTTCTGCCTGTTTGCCATTGTTACTCCCAGACCATCGTCAGCCTTGTAACAGAGTCTCATTCATTGTATTTCAAATAAATGAAAGAATGCCAGGCAATGATAGTTTGACATGTTAATTCTAAGTGCACTTTGTAAATCCTCACCTCTCTCAAAATGGGATCAACACATTTTATACCAAGTAGTAAAACACACAATAAGAATAATCTAATATAAAGTTTAGGGATCCAAGCTCTATAATTCCTTCTTTAAGACCTTGGGACAGGTGTGTTTCAGAATTCATCATTTTCTTTTTATTTTATGAAGATAATGTCATATATATAACATTGTGTCCTCTACAACCCCAAGAGTCTGTAATCAAACATCAATATTTCTGCACTTAAATGTATGAATTGTATTGCAAATATGGACAAAGGCTATAAAAAGTCTCACTCATATTCAGGCTGAATTTTTTGTCACCAAAGAAATCACTACCAATAAGTGAGTTACACAAATCTTTCAGTTTTCCAAACGGATGGAATTCAGAATTGCACATAAGGGGTTGTGCACAGAACTTGAGCATAAAGATCCAAGTTTTTGATACAGTTTTTGGATGAGTTAGAAAGTAAACTGTATTTTAGGAGCATGGAGAAAGTGGCAATCACATCACATTTGGAGAAGTGGACACGTTTTACACTTGAGGTTGGTTGTGTGACTGAAAATTTTTCTCCTTGCATAATGTTCCTCCTTATATTTGCTCATCCCAGTGTCACAAACTACCTACTTGCTCAAGTCAAAATCTTTTAGATGTCCTGGATTCTTTTCCTATTCCTCCTCATATCAAGTGGTCTTATCAACTCTACTTCCAAAATTTACCTTTTGGTAGTATGTCTGTTATAGATCCTATATCGTTCATTCTCCCTACCTCCATAGCTACTAACTCGACCCATATCTTATCATCTCTTACATAAATTAACCCTGTAACTCATCCCCTGTTCTTACTCTTTATCTCCCTATGAGCCATGGTTGCTATAGGATTTAAATATATAACATCATTTTATTCTTCCACCAACACTGAGGTTCAGACATGTTCAACATCTTATATCTAAAACATAATGACATGGGGATTGAATACCAGATTTCTCAGAGCACAAACTCCTTGAGGAAATGAATATAATCACTCAATGTATGTTGAAATGAATTTAACTTCATTTTAATAATTTAAATGTAATTGTGAAAATATTGCACAATGCAAAAATCAGTTGTGTGAGTCCTATGAGTTTTAAAGATTGTAAAGATAGAGGAATTTGTGTGTCTTTATAATGGAAAAGTTCTATGGAAAAACCCTATGAACTGGGGGATCCAAGTTTATTTCTTGTTATGCTTACAGAAGATATAAATAAGTTAAGAGAATCCTTTCATGAATATAGACTGGTTTGCATGCCTGTCATTTTTGTAGGAAAACTAAAAATCTGCCTTCTCTAATGCCCTTGACCTGAAATGGAATGTGTTTTTAGTAAGAAATAAAATGTTCTAGAAGAATATTTGTAAAAATAATAACCCTTTTATAGTAAAGACAATCCAGATTAGTAATTGGAACAAAACAATTTTTATGTAATTTGATTAATACCATAAGAAAATATATGTGTTTACTTCTGAGCTCTAATTCTATTCTTCCAATCTGTGGGTCTGTTTGCTTAGCTTAATACCATGTTGTTTTGATTGCTATAGTTTTATAGAATAGTTTGAAGCCCTAGAGCATTATTCCTCCAATTTTCTAATTTTTTTCTCTTAGCTACCAAGTGCATTTGTGATTTCATACAAACTTTAGAAATTTTTATTCTATTTCTGTAGAGAATACTGTTGGGGTCCTCCCTGTGGTGCAAGAGGTTAAGTCTCAGCATTATGAAGCTATCTGCAGCCACTGCAGCACGAGTTCAATCCCCAGCCAGGGAACTTCCTACATGGCGCGGCAGACCTCTCTTGCATTGCCTGCTGCTCCCTTCAGCAGTGTATACCAGTTGATCTGCCTGTTCTGCTCCCCACTATGTCTCTGATGAATCCTCTCATATCCCTACAGCTCTGGCCTATGCCCCAGCATGTATGCATAAGTAAAATAAATCTTTTTTAAAAAAAATAGAATACTGTTGGGATTTTGATAGGGTTTGTATTGAATCTATGTATTGCTTTAAGTAAAAAGGCTATTTTGACAATGTTAAATTTTCTGATTTGTGAGCATGGAATGTTTTTCCATTTCTTTGTGTCTTCTTTCAACAAATTGTACACTTTTCAGGGGACAGTTCCTTTACTTTCTTTGTTAAATTTATTTATAGGTGTTTAATTCTTTTACATGTGATTGTAAATGTTGTGGTTATCTTAATTTTGTAATGGTTCCTTGCTTTTATATAGAAACACAACATATTTTTGTATATTGATTTTGTAACTTACAATTTTACTGTTTTCATTTATAATTTCAAATAGTTTTTTGGCTTCTATGTGTAATGTAATACTATCTGCAAGTAGTAACATAATACTATCTGCAAATAATGATAGCTTTACAGCTTTTGTGCCCCAATTTGGATACTTTTATTTATTTTCTTGCCTAGATCGTCCCATATTATGTTGACTAGTATTGGTGAGAATGGTCAGTCATCCTGTACTGTTCTGATTTTAGTGGGAAAAATTTCAGTTTTTCATTGTTGAGTATATTAGGTAGCGGTTTGTTTGTGATATATGGTCTTTACTATATAAAGGTACATTCCTTCCATCCTCATTTTATTGAGAGTTATCATAAATGGATGTTGAATCCTGTCAAATACCTTTCCTGCACCTATTGAGATCATTTTTATCCTTCATTTTGATGATGTGATATATCATGCTAATTGATTTGCATATGTTGAATTACCCTTCCATCTAGCAGTAAATCCCACAAGGTCATGGTATATGATCCTTTTTATATATTCTTGAATTCAATCTGCTAATATTTTGTTGGGAGTTATTGCAGTTATGATACCCTTGTCTGGTTTTGGTATCAGGGTAAGTGCTGATCTCATAAAATGAGTGAAGAAGAATTCTTTCTTCTTCAATTTTTTTGGAACAGTGTTAGGAGAATTATGAAATCTTATTTGAATGTCTGGCAATTAATTTATGACAAAGGAGCTAAGAGCATATAACAAAGAAGGAAAGTCTCTTGAATAAATGGCATTTGGGAAACTGGACAACTATGTGCAAAAGAATGAAGCCAGACCACTATGTTTCACTTAAAGAAGACACCACATTTTAAAAAATAAATTCAAAGTAGACTAAAGATTTGAATACCAAACATGAAACCATAAAATACATAGAAGAAAATATAGATTGGTGAGCTCTTTGACATTGGTATTAGTGTTCTTTGTGCATTAGTCCCCAACAGCAAGGGAATAAGAGAGAAAACATACAAATGGAATTACATCAAACTAAAAAGCTTCTGCACAGCAAAAGGAACCATTGTCAAAGCAATAAGGCAATGTGCTAAAGGAAGAAGATATTTGCAAATCATTTATTGGACAGAATTAATATACAAAGTATATAAACAATTCAACAACAGAAAACCAACCTGATTTTTAAAATGGAAAGAAAATCTAAGTGGCTATCTCATCAAAGACATACAGATGGCCAACAAACACATGAAAACAATTTTGATCACCACTTACCATTTGGGAGATGCAAATCAAAACACTAATGAAATACTACTTCATACCTATTAGAATGACTATTATTCAAAAGATAAGCAACAACTGTTGGAGGGGCTATGGAGAGAAAGAAACCCTTGTATAATGGATATTTATCCAAAGAATACAAAAACACTCATTTGAAGCGATTATGCACCCCCATGTTGATTGCAGAATTACAGCCAAGATATGGAAACAACTTAAGTGCCCTTCAACAGATAAATGGACAAAGAAGTGGTAGATATACAAGATGAACTACCACCAAGCATTATAAAAAAAAAAGATGAAATCTTGACATTTGTGACAGCATGGATGGAAATGGAGGAGGTTATGCTAAGTGAAATAAGTCAGAAAGAGAAAGACAAATATTGTATGATTTCACGCATATGTGCAAGATAAAGAAACAAAGCAAACAAGCATAATGAAAGAATCCCTTATTTTCTGACAAGAGAATAGTGTTTGCCAGAGTGGAAGGTATTGGATGGGGGGTTGTGAGGTTGGGGAAAAGAGAGTCAATAATAAGGTGGTGAATGGAAACCAGACTTTTGGTAGTGATCATAATGCCCTGGATACAGATGTTAAAATATAAAGTTGTACACCCAGAAGTTATACAATGTTGTAAACCAAAGTCATCTCAGTAAAAAAAATATAAAGATGGGGGGATGGAAGGAAAATATTAGGAGACTATGGAGTGTGACCAAATTGGTATTAGACAAGTCTCCTGAATAGACCAATAGAGCCGCCAAGATAAAAGCCTCAAACTGTCTCATGGGCTAATTATATCTATTTAAAGACTGTCCTGGGCATACATCAAATTTTCTCTGGATTATTTTTAACTTTGTTTATTATGTTGCAATGAAGTGTAATTTCCTTAAATATAATATTTATACAAAAAATAGAATTTTAAATCAAAAAGTTATTTAAGATTTTATTTTCAACTCTTCTTGTCAACACTTCTCCTTAATGCTGACTTATTTGGTAAAACTTCCATTATAAGTGTGTAACGACACTTACAGCTATAGCTATCCCTGTTAATATGAACAGCCAAAGTTTGAAGTGTGATTGTAAATGACTTTTCACGTGCCAAAAGTGTTTTATTTTTTGAAGTGTCAAATCCTTCTTTAATTGCTGACTCTACACAATAACTACAATTATTCCAAAAAGTAATTTGAAAATTTTTTTCAAAAACATTACCTAAAGTAATTTTAAAATACAGTTTTTTAATTATAAGTACTCTAATAGATGCCAAGTATAGAAATATTTGAAATGCAGAATATTTAATCACAACACTGAGTGTTGTTTTTTTTTTTTTTTCAATTACTTCAAGGAATCTTGTAAGAGCAAAATGAGCTTAATTTCCTGAAAGGTATAAAGAAACATAAACAATCCATATATCTAAGTTCCATGGCCACATAAAAATTACTGCATCCCTGGTTATAACCATAGAAAATAATTTGTATTTGAATATGTTTCTTATGGATGTTCCAGTCTTACACAATGATGCCACATGAATCTTCCAGCATATGTTACTTCAGTGACTTTTTTTCAGTCACTTCATTGTACTAGATCTTTGTGTTCCTGTGTCTGCGTCTCCCTCAAGGCTGCTACACTGTGTAGGGAAAGCTGGCTTTGCAGGAGGTGCAGTCTGTGACTGATACAGAGAATGCAGTTTACTGCAAGGGGAGTTATGTGAGTCTCAGCTTATTGACTTAAAGAGGGAGGACTGGAATTTAACCAGCACCTCCATAAACTAAATAGACTATTTCTTTCTCCAGCACATCAAGAGACCAGGTTTGGAGATTCAACGCCCTCCACAGGGAGAATGCTATTGACATTCCTTGTTTCATCCTCCAAATGTCCGCTAGGTCCTGCCACAGTTCTCATGTTACAGAGAGAAGACACTGATGAGCAAACAGCCCGCCCATTGTGGGCAAGGGTTTGAATTAAAGCTTTACATGCAGGGCCTCTGTGGTGGCGCAGCGGTTAAGCGCTGCACTGTGGAGCTGGCAGCAGCAGTGATGCAAGTTCGGTGCCCAGCCAGGGAGAATCGCACATGGTGCGGCAGACCTCTCCTGCCTCGCCCGCTGCTCCCCTCAGCAGTTTATTTCTGATCTGCCTGTGCTACTCCCCACTCTGTCTCTGGTGAAGCCTCTCGCCACCCCACACCTCTGGCCGGTACCCCAGCTTGTGTGTATAAATAAATAAATCTTTAAAAAAAAAAAAAAGCTTTACGTGCAGATTCATTCTGCTGACCACGCTTTCTTTCCAAACACTGGAGAACTGAGAGATTTATAGAAAGATAAGAGGGTGAAGGCGATAATTCTCAGTCATTTTATGAAGAAATTATGAAGAAAAGATGTATGGATGGATATCAGATAGATGCTAGATAGGTAGAAGGATAGATGATAGATAGATAGATAGATAGATAGATAGATAGATAGATAGATAGATAGATAGATAAATAGATAACATACATATAATGATACATCATATGTCATTGGTTTGGATAGAAAATATCAAGTTTTAAGAACAAATGTAAAAAAGGTAAATATAAAGATGTTTTAAAGATTAATACAATAATTGCTTATGCAGAAAAGAGTGTTTTTCCTGTATATTATTCCATACTTGAAATCACCTCTCCAAAAATATTTACATTGTCCTTTATTCACATTAAGAGAAATTAATTGCTTTATGTTTCAATTTATTTTTTTCCTCTAGTTAACTAGTGTTTTTTCTAGTTAACTAGTCCTCCTAATATTATAGATTCATGCTTCACAGACACTATCAACTGGGGGGGGGCAGGGAATTTAAATTAATAACAAGGAAGAAATGGAAGATTTAAGAGCTGACATGGACTCATACCAATTTTGCCATAACTTTCCTTTCTTTTCTGTAAAATGGAAGTTGTGAAGATTAAACGAGACTATGCAAACAAAGCACTTAAGACATCTGATAAACATAGTTCTTGCATCAAAATAACATGCAGAAGTGATCATCTGAAAGACAGATAACAAAAGTGCTCAATTGTCAACAATTCTTACTAGATCTGCATGGAATTATTGAATTGATTCTTCAGGGAATAAAGTAGTGATTGCCAATCTTCCAGAATCTTCTAAATAAAAGATTTTCTTAAAAGTAAATAATATTCTAGAGGTAAAAGTGCCCCATGCCTCTTGATCTGAAAAACACATCCAAATTACTCATGAATCCCTTCATTGAGGAATTTGAAAGTGTCTAAACAGCATAACACAGTCCAACAAAATACCTAATGTTACATCATAAAAGATCTGCTCATAAATAGACAACACAGAATCAAGACATTTTCCTTTATGTGTATCAAAAATTGGTGATTCTGACCATCTGAGAAGAAGAATAAGCTTTACAGGTCAAGCATTTTACCTCTGAAAGTCCCGGTTTCCTGAGGGCTAGGTTAAGGAGAAGAGAGTTGAACAATGACAGCCCTGGAGTCCAAGAGTAAAAGCGGACTGTCACAAGAAGCAGCCCCAAAGCAGGAGCAGCAATTAGCAGTTCAGAGCAAAGGACAGGTTTTCCGACAGCTTACTTGTGAGCTCTGCCTCTTAACTGTCTGAAAGGACTCAAGTCTCCTGCTGGCGATCAGGTTTAATCAAAGTCAGACTAAAGATGCTGCAGATTCAACTCTAGGAACGGTTTGCATGCTGCATTGCTCAGCTGGGTTTGCTGAACAGCTAGAACTTTGTCCTATAATTAGGTAGACTTCCCTCACTAGAAAGCATTGTAACGTGGGCATGCATTCATTGCTCTGCAAGCTGAACTAAACCTGAGGGAAGCTGGGTTTGTTCTTAGAGATCAGTGATCAAGGAGTTACTTCAGGTGCCTACAGGAACTGTAGAGATCACAGGTATTGGGGCATCGTAGAATATCAACAAGGGCAGGGACTTGGACTCATGAATATAGCTGGAATGGCACAGAAGCAAGTGTTCAATAGCTATGTGGGGATGGACTGAGTGGAGAAGTGAATAAAGCAAAGCTTTGAAGTTAGCAACTTTAGGCAGGAAAAAGATGATGACTCAGAGGATAGGTGGAAAGGGAGAAAGGACTAGGTCTATAATGCACTAGTGCAACTATACACGGTAGCAAAAGGCATAGAAAACTAGCCATCCAGCTAACTCAGCACACATTTATCAGTCACCTTTATGTGTCCATTCACTCTTCCCCATACGTCAGCCCTATGTTTTAGCTCCTTCACAGTTTGCCATATTTAGGTAGTATCTGAGCTGTTTCTTTCTAATGAATCTTAAGTAGGCACACTTTTATTTAATGTGCCAAATTATGTCACCTGTCAAATCATGGGTTTATTCTCTGTCAGTGCTTCTTAAACTTTGCTACATGCAGAAGTCACCTGGGGTAAAGCCTAAAGGAAGACTGACATGGTAAGTCTGACATAGTAGTTCTATGTTCCCAGGTGAGGTTGAGAACACTCACTTAAACACTTAAGCAGCAAGGTTTTCAATTTAACTTTATATTGTGTAAAATCATCTCATGTATACCAGTGGCAATAAATTGAATGATATAAATGCAGACATCCTGTTGGAGTTGAAAAATATTTTAGATATCTTTTGCTTTCAAGGAACTCACTGTCAGGAAGGAAGATGTTTGTGTAAGAAGTCAAGCTATTACTTGTTTCTGGAATAACGTCCTGTCTCTGAGCATGACAAAGGGTGAGGAGAAGCTTTCTCCGGGAAGTCCAGAATGGAGATGTTCCCTCCCGCCCTATGTATATGAAGGATCTACCAAAACCAATGCCAGCAGCCAAGGGCATTAGGTCACTCCATTTCATACCCTCTCCACAGCCTGAATGGGGCTGCATCAGCCCAAGGAAGGGATGTCTGTGTGAAATCATCTGCCCCAGATATGGGAGAATGGCTTTGGGGGATTTATCTGACTAGAAGAAGTTCCCATCTCTAGTCCTTCTTTCTGGAGAGGCGTCTTATTTTAATTCACACAGACACATCAATCCGGTTATTTACAGCCACACACCAAAAATTTTGAGCATAATTTCTAGCAAAGTGGATTTGCTTTCCCTTTCCCAAATTTCTCTGCCATTATTATTATAGACAAGAGGATGGTGGGGGGTGGGCATTACAATCCTCTAGTCCTCTAGTCCTGGCTCTCAGAGATAGAGTAATTTCTCATCAGTAGCCTAGCTGTTTACACTTTGCTATAGACAGAGTAATGACCCACAAAGATGGCCACGTTCTAATGTACAGAATCTGTGAAGATATTATGTTGCTGCCAGTGAAAGGAACTTCTACCAAAACAAAAAGTCACCCTATTGAAAGGGAGAAGATATTTGCACATCATACAAAGGGCTAATATCCAAACTACACAAAGAAACCATAAAAATCAACAAAACAATAAACAATAAAAAATGGCAGAAGATATGAAGACACCTCTCCAAAGAAGACACACAAATGGCCAAAAAATATATACAAATTATGAAAGAATCCATCACCATCTCTTATTATTAGGGAAATGCAAATCAAAACAACGAAGTGATAGCACCTCATACTTTTAAGACTCTCTGTTAACCAAAAGACAAGAAATGGGATAGGGCTGGTATGTGGAGAGAAGGGAATCTTTATACACTGTCGGTAGGAATGGAAATTGGCACAATCATATAGAAAGCAGCATGAAGATTTCTTAAAAATAGAAATTCCATAAGATTCCATTATCTCACTTCTGGGTATTAACTTGAAAAATACAAAAACACTAATACAAAAAGATATAAGAGCGCCCATGTTTGTGGCAGAATTATCCACGATTTCTAAGAACTGGTTATAGCCTGTGTCATTGACTGACATTTGGAGAAAGAAGATGTGGTCTATATCTACACTGGAATACCATTCAGCTGTAAAAAAATGATAAAATCCTCCCATTTGCAACATGGATGAACCTAGAGGGAATTATACTTAGTGAAATAAGCCAGACAGAAAAAGACAAACAGTATAATTTCACTTATATGTGATGTATAGAGAAAACAAACAAGTGAACTAAAAAAACAAAAAATGAAATAAATTTTGGGATGGAAAAAACCAATTAGTGATAACCAGAGAAAAAGAGGAAGGGAATGACAAAGGGTTTCAAAGAGTGAAGGGTAGAAGTGGACATCTGGTTATGAAATTAATATGGTAGACCACAAATTGATTCTCAATGATGTACACTTAAATAAAAAGGAAACAGCTAGAAAATGTTGTCATTTTCTCTTAAATATATCTAAATGCAACCAAATTCTCAAGCAGCTATTTTATCTTTTACCATAAAATTGCCTTACAGCCTATTAGTTATGTGGTGAAAAGTGGCAAACATTCCTGTGGCAAAGAATTTATGATGAATTTCCAGGACATGGTATGATTCCATTCATAAGAAATGCCCAAAAAATAAAAAGGCAAACACGTAGAAACACAAAACAGGTAGTTGCCTTGGTAGGTGGGTAGAATGGATTATGACTGAGAATGAGCGTTTGGTTTCTTTTTAGGGTCCACATAGAAAGTGTATGTTCTAAAATTAGATTCTGGTGATGTTACACAACTCTGCAAATGTGCTAAAATTGTTGAATTGTAGATTTAAAATGGGTGCTTTTAAGACACATAAATTATATTGCAATAATACTGTGGGTTAAAAAAATGAAAAGGCGGAGGACTTCTTATAAGGGAATTTTAAAGGTGGAACATAAACTGAAGACATCTCATCCAAAAATAAGGTCTTTACAAATATGAGATTCTAAAAGGATAAGATAAATAATCTGTTCGTCTGGAACAAAAGTGAGGAGCAAAAGTGAGGAATGTTGTTTGGGAGCTGACCAGCCAGACTGTTAGAAAAATTCACCAATAGTTGTAAGTAATGTGACAAAGGTGGGATAGAATCAGATTGCGGGAGGTCTTAAACTTTGGAAAAATAGGAATTTAATCTATTTTCTTTAACTGATGCAGAGCCCTGAAAAGTATCTAATTATAAAAGTAAAGAAGGTCTCTTGTGTTTTTTCATAAGCAAAGTGATTTGAAGGAAATTAATTTGGTGATTAATTTTCTTGAGTACTGATAAGTTCAGGTCAGGTCCTTTGCGTTTTTTCTCCTCCCCCTAGGTGGCACCAGAACTCAAAATCCGGACTGGAAAAGGCTGTTTGATGCTTTTACTGTAGGGTGACTTGGAATAGAAAGACGTTTGATGTGATGTGACCATATTAAAAGTATTTTTCTTGTCACTTGTTATATTCCTCTTCATTCACCCTAGAGGATTTTTCTAGTAGTTGACAATTTTCAGTTTAACTAGCTGTAACTTTCTAAAGAAGAGTTTCTGGGAACCACACCGGTGTAGAGAGCATTGGTGGAGACCAACAAAATAAGGCATTTTGGGAAAAATGCTAAGAGCAGCTGGAAATTGATACAGTGGATTTTATTTGACTCGTGATGGCTTCAATAAGGGCAGAACTGTTCTAATGCACAGGACTGGGAAGATTTTCAGGTGGCTGGTTGAATTATCTCCTAGACACTGAACTCCAGTTAGAGCATAGAAGGCTGAGCTAACTTATTACCTAATTCTTCGGGAAAGAAATATGAGAGCTCAGAACTTTGCTCCTCCTTCCCTTCTGAATGCCTTTCCATAGTCTAAACTAGTTTCCAAGGAAGAGGACTGCTCCTTGACACATTTCTTCATTGACACTTTTCTTTCTGAGAGCCCTGAGTTCTGCCTTTGTTTTGTCTTTTTAAAGGATGGGAGGAAAGTAAATTTTTTAGTATATTGAAAGGTTTGTTTTCCCACAAATCTACACAGAAAACAATAACTTCTGGTCACTTGTAAATATATGTAAAATGGCAAATTATCTGTCAATCAAGATTCCTATTGTAAATATCTTAGACTACTTGTATGATTCAAAGAATCAAAAGGCAAACAGCATGTCACCCAAATCACAGGTAAGTGGACATAGGGCATTTTTCCCCCTGAAATGCTTCAAAACGCAATTTGAGGAGGAAACACAAGTTAGTAGACATGCCACAAAGGGGGTATTGTTTAAAGATAAAAAAGACTTTTGTCTAAAGACTCTAGTCTCAATTTTTCCCTGATTCTGGAGAAAAAGGAGAAAAAAGATGTGTACACCCTGTTTGATTTTGTTTACTTGAAATTTTTATGCTTCAGTTTTTCTAAACCTGCCACTTCTAAAATCGGCAGTAGAAGAGAGAAGCTAAAATAGATGGTATGACTTATGGAATTGGATAAATATTTAATGACCTGGAGTAATTAGCTGGAAGATGTTTAATCATTAATCTGTCTGAGTCATCACAAGCATTTGAGCTTACCCACAAAATATTGCTCTGATTATGAGTGTATATGTTTTGTCAAAATGAAAATTAATATATGATGAGAATCAACACTTTGCAAAATTAAAACATGGGACAAGTCTGTTTGGTCTATTCTATTTGTTAAAGATAAAGAGAATTGCATTTTTCTTTATCTTACCTAATAAGAAAAAGTTGTATAAAATCCATCTGTGTGTAGAACCAAGAAGTCCAACTTCTTAGTTAAGGAGGCAAAATAGTGACTAGCTTTTTTAGTTCTTCAGGGATTTTAGGGAGGTGGGGGTAGAGAGGAGAGGCAAAACAAAAACACCTCATTATTAAAGTATTTGTTGAACAATTAGGGTTCTTTCAAAGGACTTAGGAGGGAAAAATGTCCTTTAACATAATGCTAAGTTTTGCAATTTATGGCTGTGTTCTTCCACGGGGTGTTTTCCAATGCAATTTTATTACAGGCTCTAAATTATACGTTCCCAGGAAAGGTCTGTCTTTAAACTTTTAGGTCAGAATTGTTCAGATCTTTTCACACTGAATCAATCAGGGTTAAAGCTGGCAAAATCCTTGGCAGCCTTGTAAATCTTTCAAAAGATGTTATCCAATTACCCTTCATGGGCCACAGGATCTTACAACGTGACTATTTCCTTCTCAACAAGGAATTAAGTGCTCATGAGAGGTTAGAAAGCATCAGAGTTGAAAAGTACAGTTCTGCATTTTTCCTCCAGTTCACATGGTGAAATCTGCCTCAGACATTCGGATCCAGTGACCCAGGCATCATTGAGTTTTATTTTAAATTCAAAAAAAAACAAAAACAAAAAACCACATTACAATAATGCCAGAATAGTTCCTGTACCAAACCCTCACTTTGGACCTGTGTTAAGAATTTAGCGTAAAGTTATATCCCAAATGGAAAGCACAAAAATCACTATGGCTCTCCGTTGAAAGACAAATTTTTAGCCTCGTTCAAAAAAATACACATGGGATTGAAAAAGAAAATAACAAAATGATAAATGTACTTCCTTGGTTTGGGTTTTGATCTCCTAAAGAAATGTGCTTATTTTCCATTTAAAAAAACACATATTAATCTTTGTTTGTTCTTCCTCCTCTGGGTTGCCAATATAGAATACTAATAAAAGGCTAAGGAGACATTCAATTTATATAAAAGCCTATTTCATGCCACTTGGTTTCAAAGGGACAAATAATCACAAGCAGGATCACTTTGAAATAATTTTTCAAGGAAAAAACGTGAACATGCCTATAGATTTCTGCACAGAAGTCAGGAAAGCAATGCTGTCCTTTGTGATGGAAAAAGCCCAGGGAGGTTGTGGGATTATAGTTGCACCTTTGACCTCAAGGCCTCTGGAGTCATTCACTTGTCATGACCTTTGCCCTTTGGCAAATCACAACCCTGACTGTCTGTTTTGCTTGATTTTTACTACCTATGACAAAAGATCTTTCCCTCTCTGGAATACATAAGCAGAAGTGATAGAAGTGTTTGAAAATAGGTTGTCAGTCCACAGTCTGGTAAAGAGAGGGTAAGGACCAAAAAACAAAAACCCAAACCCAAAGCACGAAAGAAAAGGCTTAACATTTAAAGTGTCCTCCAGAGCAGTAGATTGATTTCAGGGGCTACAGTGTGAGCACTCGGCCACATGTGTTCCCTCTTTTAAAATCTTTGTTTTCTTTGATTTAAAATGTGCTATAGCCAGAGGTAGGAAGGTCAGTGCTTTTATAAATTGTGCTTCTGATTCTTTGCAGGCCAGTCATTAAAAATTGCAGACATCACCCCACAGTTCTGTGTTCATCAACACTTCCTTTTAACCACTATCTAGATTGCTTCCATCTCCGCAGAAATGCAATTCCTCTTATCAGGACTGTGAGTGAAAGGTGAATACATGTAAACAGCGGGAGTGAAATGTAGTATTGAAGCCAACCCAGATGAGACAGCTGGGTAATTCAGAGTCAAAAACGTTGATAGAGAAACCTTCTAGACTGACTATTCAGTGACTTCATATATACATGTCTACGTCCCCAAATCACTTGGTCTTTATCAACTATTAACTATTAAGAATCCAGTACACAATCCTGGTGAGTAATCAACTTGAGTTTTCACGGGATTTTCTTTCTCATACTCTAGTTTGCTTGCTTGTTTGTTTTAAATACAAAATAGGGGGAGAGGAGAAAACTTGAAGATGTAGATTAATAAAATGTCTACAGGATTCAACAGAACAAAAGCACATGTGCTTTTTCACCAAAATAGAATAGAATGTCTTGAATCTGTGGAGAGCCGGGATAGTGGTGGTGCAGAGGAAGATGCAGGCTGGTGGCTGGAGATTCATCTGGCCCAGTGATTCCTTTCCATGATCCCCTGGAAACTGCTTTGGGTTAATCAGACGCCATTTTGTCTCCAAGCTGCCATGTTAAGACATCCCAACTCAGCCATTAGGTGAGTATAACAAAAAAATAAAAACAAACAAACAAAAAAAACAATTGATCATCTACTGATGGTAAAAACAGGCCCCCAAGTCTGAGGAATTTTGCCCACCATCCATGGGCAGACAAATGGTTTTGGGAACCTCTTCAAAAGGGTCACCACAACTGACATCCCCTCAGACCATCTGCCTGTCTGATTCTTTGAAAGTCCCCTAGTCCTGACCCTGACTCATATACCTTGGTACTGCCCCTTGGCCGTGCACTGAATCGTGATGGCTCTTCTCAAATAAACCACTTCTCTGATTATATTAGAATCTGATTATTTTTCAGGTCAACAGTCTCCAGGCTGCTCGCACAGACCTTCTTTTAGTTCCTTGAATGGATCATCTTTCTCATCGCAGTCTTTGCACCCGATGTGCCTAATCCTACAATGCTTTTTCCCATCACACCCTGCTCTTTGGCCACTAACTTTTCCTCTCTGCTCCCCTCAATTGCATTTTCTTAGGGAAATCTTCCCAACCTTCCTGAGTAAGTAAAGTCTCCCTTTCATTTGTTTTCATTGCACTTACACATCTTCTGCAAAGCTCTCATAATTATAAAGTCATTGAGCCTTTTAATTTTTATCTTGCTCTGAATCCTTACTGTAAAGCACATAGTAGCTAGTGACCAAATAGTTGACTGAATAGTGAAATAACGTTCATCCAAAATTCACTCTTTTTCAGATGGCTATTGCCTTACCGAGTGATGTTGCCATGGTCTTAACCATGAACTTGAATTCTGTGAGCATTAGAAGGTCAGCAGAGCATTACAGTATGTTTATTTGACACACATTTATTATCAGCTGTCTGTGGACTGTTGGAGAAACTACCAATGCCCTAGACCCCGCTGCCAGTGTTTCTTATCCCAAGCCTTGAAGCACTTAAAGTGTAAACTGCATCACTTTTTACCTTACAGCATAAAATGTTCAGTGAGCATTTGTAAATTTACACTACACATTTTGCAATTTAATCATTTAGAGAAAGGGAAGTATGCCAGTTATCAATTTATTGCCTCTGAGTTCCAAACTCACCCTTTATTTCCTTGCTTGGTGATATTGGAGTTGGGAGTCTGTGAGGACATCTTTGCCAGCTGGCACCACGTCCAGCTTTGTCAGCAGAGTGTCAGAGGAGGGACAGTGACAGAGAAGAGAGTTCTCTGGATTTGTTTCCTCTCTTCTTGCTCCCAGGATGTGGCTGCCAGAGGTGTGTCTGCATGGGGGCCTAGTGATACCCGCGCTTTCATCAGAATTTGCCTGGACCCCAGGGAAAGACTTTCTGAACCCCAGTCCCTGCTCAGGTTCCCTACTGACCAGCCCCTGGCTGGGGCTGACAGGAGCCAGTTTGGACCTGACGCTATCTAGTGACTTTCTGAGCCACCCAGGGCCTGCAGCCACACCCTCTCCTCTGTCTCGGCCTTGGAGAGGCTGCCCCTCCCTCCACCTGCCAGGGTTTTCTTCACTGGGTACCGTCCCTCTCAGCCCTAACCCCTAACGTGTCCTTGGAGTTCCCTGTTAATACTTCTTTACATTAAGTGCTCCCTTTTCAAATTACTGGTGTGGATTCTATTTCCTTCCGGGACTCTGCCCAATACAGCAGATCGATGAGTAAAATGTTTGAACGCACACACACACACACACACACACACACACACACACAGTTCAAGAATGCCTGCCCTTCTAGATGAAAAATGTAAGCCAGCAGGGCTTTTTAAGGACCTACTCTAATGATCAGAATCTAAGAAGCAGAATCCTGCCACAGGAAGGAGCCCTAGAGGTCGCCCTGGCCCTTGTTTCCCACTGGAAGCATCTCGGTCACAGAGAGGGTGAGTGACTTCATTGACTGGGTGGCAGGGCTGGACGGGAGACCCAGGGGCCTGATAGGAGGCAGCTCCGCTGTGAAGTCCCTCCCCTCTCCCCTCCCCCCAGGCACTCTCCAGGAGTTGCACCAGATGACTCACTGGCTTTTTTATGAGGACCCAAGGGAGGAAGAAATTTCTCTCAGTACTGGGAATAATTATGCTCCTTCAGAATGGCCACTCTGGAGTTAGCTCAGGGACAGTGAGAATCATACCAGTGCTCGCTCCCCACGCAAGATGGTGGCCAGAAAGCTCAGGGGCAAAGCAGTGATTGCCCCCTTGCAAGAGGGCACTAGCTCCTGACTCTCACATGTGACCCCTTCCCCCATCTTGGCTTCATCTCAGTTGTTTTCTAGCAGCTTTTCCCTTTGCCTTATTGCCTCACATATTTTTACTTATTATTGTTGTCCTTTTATACATCAGACATTTTAAAGCATCCATTTAAGAATAAGTTGGCGGCTGTAGTTCTCCAACCCACCAAAGTAGGTTTTCAAAGACATTCCCTATGACAAAAAGATGAAAACACCCCTCCCACTTCCCCATGGTGATTTCCTCCCCTGGTATTATAAAGTCTCTGTGTATATTCCAAATGTTAAAATGGATTGCATTTGTAAATACCACTTTGGAATAAATAAACATCTCAAAAATGGCCTTTACTGTGAATCCATATTTTACTGTACTCCGTGAGAAGAAAGAAAATACATTTTTAAGGTGGGAGGAGAATAGGTTGGCTACAAACAAAACACTGAATTACAAGCCTCTGTTTCCCTTATGTTAACTTCAGACTTCTTTTCTCTGGCATGTTTGCTGACAGCGGAAAAGAGTTTAAATACTTATAACCGCCAAAGAATGGGCAGACTTCAGATGTCTGTCAGCAATTTGTTCAAATAGTTCTAAATTCCCCCTGCTGCTTACTTACCTAATTAATATGTTTAATAACTTTGCAATGACATAGCCCAATAATAAAAATGTTCAGACTTAACTTCTCAGCAATTCTTTTAATGTACAGGAATCCAAACTGATAAAGCTAAACTAGAACAAAGCTCACCCTATGCTTAGAGAGAATCACATTTTTTTTTAATCTTATCTGTGCACTGAATGATAGTGTCAAAATCTGGGGTAAGGGTGGTCATTTAGCAATATCCCATAAAATGTTGACAAATTTTTTTGTTCCCTTTTTCTTTCTGGGTTTTCTTTTGTTTTTCTTTACTTTTGCACTATTATGTTTTTCTTGCTGAATAGGACCTTTCTTTTTTATGGGTTTGATGGCGAGCAATAGCTATTCAAAACTTTATTTACACCTGGACCCCATCACCTTTCTCTGCTTCTTACAACCCAATTCTACACTTACTGTTCATCACTGCCAGCGACTCAGACTTTGTAGGGGCAAAATAAATATTTGCTGAATAAATCCTCAGAGCTGCTACCAAAATGGGAAATGTTCGAAACAAAAAAGCAATCACAGAAAATAAAGTAACTACAGCTGTGGAAATAGAGAAATGACATGATATCCTGCTTTTCCCCTCAGCATTCCTCCAAAGTGAGCACAATTTTGTTTTTCTGCACTGAGGCTGAAAGATGATATACTTGTCTGATTTCAAAGACATAATTCTAAAAAACGCTTTTCTTGCTTTTCTTTACCTCAGAGAACTCGAAGCACTAATGCCACTGGTATTCACTTTTTTTCCCCTTCATTATCTATTTCTGTGAGAGTTTGCCAATATACATACAAACATATCAGGAACCTCTGGCTCATATCCTGGAAATCCTTCAGTAAGACAAAATTCAGGCAACCTACAGACTAACCTAATGAGGGGGCATTCTGGGAAATGGGTCGCAGAAATAAACAGACTAAATAAGGAAGAAGCTAGAATAAACCACAAAGGAGTCAGGTCTCTAATCTCTTCTGGAGGTAATCGGTATATTTTAAGATGATGCTTTCCTGCTGTCTCTTATTTGACTCTGAGTGTGGCTCACAGATAAGCAGGTCAGAGTCTTGTTAGCCATCAGAATTTCCATTTATTTCAAAAAAATATAAGATCAATTTTCCATGTGATTCAATTGGCTTACTGGGTTAATGCCCTTCATGCCTTCAAACATATTCTTGTGCCTATTTCTATTACACAGGCCTTTGATCTTCAAAACTAAAGTGTACATTTCTCTTAGGGCTTTTCTGGCATAAATAGCTCAACTGAATCAATGAGGAATGAACTCTCAACTTTGGGCACCTTAACTTTTTCATGTAACTGAGCTAACAGAAATCAAAATAGACAAAGGAATTAAGAGAGACACATTACAAATAACACCTTATTGGTTGATATTTATTAAAGGAAGCTACTAGATTTTCAAGCATATACCCATCTGGAAATTGAATTGGTTTTGAAACTCTTTTATAAGAAAATATGCTTATAATTTGCAATGTTACCAACCATGTGAAAATTTCTGATGAACACTTTGAAAACATTTTAACAAAACAGTCTGCTTGAAATTTGTAAATCTTTGCTAAGGGAAGCATACACATTTTAAGTTCTCATAGCCTAGTGATGTAAGTTAGGACTATGATGTAAAAGGCAGTGGGATACCACAGCAGAGCTTTCTAGAAACAGTGCTCAGACTGGGTTTCTGGGAGAAAGAGATGAGATGTTGGGATATGATGTGGTTATATCTGTTCTTGCCCTATGTGGTCAGCATGCTTCTGATAAGATGTGAACCTCTGAGTTCAGGACCTTAAATCAGGACCCTAATCTTGCTAGAGAGTCTATCATTGGTTTTAGCAATGGCAATGGCCCTGTAGGTATATGACCTGAGCATCCCCTTGACAACCACAGTTCTCCAAAGGCAACTTGCAGAATAATGTGAATAAGTAAATATGAAGAGAAGCATGGCTTGCCAGCACTTAGTAATATAAATATGACAATTTCTGTTGCTATTTTTGACTCTTGCAAAATTACAATGGGAATAAGGCAACATGGAAAAAGCTATGGCTTAAGAGGTGCTTAGTTTTGGGGTGAGTATAGAGATAAGAATTGGTACAGTTAAAAATAAATGATTCTGTTGCCATGGTTTCCTTCTTTATAAATTCTTTTCAACATGAATTGCTGTTGTTGTGTTTAATTTTAGATTCATGCAGATTTTCAACAAATAAGGATTCCTATACATCTGAGAAATGGTTTTAAAAAGCTGTAGGAAAAGGTTTTTGGCAGTCTGGCTTGAACATTTCTGAGCAAAATAACCTGCAGATTAGACAACTACCACAGAAAAGTGAATAAAGAGAATGAAAATTTAGAGAACACGTAAGATTGAGTTGAACTTTTTGATTAAAACATGAGTTCCTGTTATTGCAGTATTCAAGGGTATATTGAGTTGAGATGACTCCCTGGATTAGCTCTCTTGACAACCAAGCCACAAGGGATTATAAGTACCAAATGCTAATTTAGACAAAAACGCATGTGTTAACATCATGAGTACTGTGTTTTCAAAATCTTCCATATTACCTCAAATAAAATTAATTTTTTTAACAGAGTATCAGAATTACTTATAATTTACATCTGCTCTAAAATGTCTTACTTTTCAAATAAAATAATAGTGGATATTTCAAATTTGAAAAACATAAATGAAAAGGAAATTTGACTATGTCAAAAAATTATTTATCCTTATATGTTTATTACAGGATTGTTTAAATAGTGAAATCCCCACAACAATCAAAATAAGATCTTATCTTTTAAAAGAAGACAGGAAACAAGCTTTGGTATAGAAATATAGTAAGTAGCCTTCTAATAAGTACCTACATAAACAGTGAACAATGAAATGTTAGTGAATGTTTGTTTCAAAGGTATATTTTATGGTTAAGACTTACACAGTATTTCAAATTTCATTTTTGCTCTTTGTTCTCTTTTTCTAAGGATTTTGAGATTAATCTCAAGTAGCTAGCAGAAAGAAAAATTCAGAAGTTAGAACGCGTTCATCTAAGACAGTAAATGACAGAATTCATTATTCCTGAAAGGAAATGAGTAAACCATATTTGTCTTTATATACATATTTTCAAATTTTGTTACTCTGATTTATTATAGTAATTAATCAACTATTTTGTCCATTGCATATTTAATGTTTTAGTCATACTATTTCATTCTTTCTTTTATTTTTTAAAAAAGAAACCTGAAAACTCAAAAAATAAAAAGTAATTCTTACAGTATTCTAGTCCAATTGAAGTTCCAACAGAAGTTTGTGGTATTTCTTTGGGTATACCCTAAATTTAAATTTACATATACAGATTTTGGAGAGCTGATGGGGGTGTGTGTGTGTGTTTATGTCTATCAAATATTGATATACATCTGTATTATATAAATGATATTAGAGATTTTTAAATATTTTTAAATATAGAGAGAATTTTAAATACCCATCTTATGAAAAGAAAATCAACAAAGAGGCATTAAGGTTATAAAAGATTTGAGCACTCTAAACATATTTGACCTAATGCAGAGCATAGCACCCACAACTGCACAGCTGCAGAATATACTTTCTTTTTCATGTAAACATTGAATAGTTACCAAAACTGGCTATAAACAAGTCTATAAAGCAAGCTGCAGCAGATTCAAAGGATTTTAATCAGATAGACTATCTTCTTTGACTATAAAGAAAGGTAGAAATCAATAATAGTCAAGTCACTATAAAACTACCTTTTGTTTGGAAATTAAGTAATATATCATGAAAAGAAAAGAAACTGGATCTCTTACACACTAATGGTGGAGTACATATTGATACCCTTGCTTTTGAAAACTGGTCCTTTCTCTGAAATATACGTGACCATTAATGAAGCAATTTCACTCCTAAGAATGTACTGGACATAGGTGCATACATATGTTCACCAAAATCCAAAAATGTTTATGGCAACACTATTTGAGATAGCCCCAAACTGGTCAATAGTCCCCTCAAATGATCATCAAATATTCACAATAGATATTGGAGGTATATTCATAATATTAATTAATTTATATATTATTATGCAAAGTGGAATGAAGTACTGATTTATGCAATAACTTGAAAAATTATTTTTAAGGAAAACACAATAGTGAACATATTCTGTGATCCTGTCTACATAAAGCTCTGTATAATTATGTTGCTGGATATCACAAAACTAGTTACCTTTGGGGAAGAAGTGAATTGCTAATTGTCGGGAGCGCGCCCGGGCCGCACCACCCAGACGCGGAAATCCCCACCCGGCAGCTGCTGAGGGCATGGACACCTCGTGCCTCAGCTTGTGCAGCACGGTGTGCACGTGGACAGCGCACGGATTGGGCGCTGGGGCTGACATTTACCGCCATTGGCCAGCAGGGATTGACCTTTGTACGGATTGGTTGTTTGGGCTT
>PVIJ01015893.1:0-34724 GCA_004024925.1 Scalopus aquaticus
AACCATTCGATATTTTTCTCTTTCTTTCTGGCTTATTTCACTGAGTATGATCCCTTCTAATTCCATCCATGTCACTGCAAATTGCATGTGTTTATCTTCTTTCCATGCTGAATAGTATTCCATTGTGTATATGTACCACATCTTCTGGATCCAATCATCTATTTTTGGACATCTGGGTTGCTTCCATACCTTTGCTATTATGAACAGTGCCGCAATGAACATACAGGTGCATGTATCCTTTCGGATTAGTGTTTTTGTATCCTTTGGGTAAATTCCCAAAGGTGGGATTGCTGGGTCGTATGGAAGCTCCATGTTTAGCAGTCTGAGGAATTGCCATACAGCTTTCCATAGTGGTTGGACCAGTTCACATTCCCACCAGCAGTGTAGAAGAGTTCCTTTTTCTCCACATCCTTTCCAGCATTTGTCGTTGCCTGTATTTTTAATGTGTGCCATCCTCACAGGTGTGAGGTGGTATCTCATCGTGGTTTTGATTTGCATTTCCTTGATTATAAGTGATATTGAGCATTTTTTCATGTATCTGTTGGCCATTTGCTTTTCTTCTTTGGAGAAGTGCCTTTTGAGCTCTTCTGCCCATTTTTTGATTGGGTTATTGGCTTTTTTTTGTTGTTGAGTTGTGTGAGTTCCATGTAAATTTTTGTTATCAGTCCTTTATCAGATGTATTGTGTTATGCCAAGGAAACTTTGGTGTAAGATTAGACGATGTCTCTTTCTGCTCTAGTTTTCCCTGAGGAAATTCAGATGTACCCAGTTGGATTACTTATAATCCTAGGTGATAAGAAACAGTCATCATTATTACAATGCATGACCCACTTTTATCTACTAAAATTATTTGTTTTTTGTACTATATTGAACACTTATAATTCTCTTATTTATCCCACGAAATAGAGGATTTAACTATAACTCACATTTATCTGTATGACCCTTCCCTGTCCTTTTTGTTTGTTTAAAGATGTATTTTTTAAATATTTATTTATTTATGCATACAAGAGCTGGGGTGTAGGCCAGAGGTGTGGGGGTGGTGAGTGGATTCACCAGAGACAGAGTGGGGAGCAGAACAGGAGGAGTGACTGAAATACACTGCTGAGGGGAGCAGCGGGCGAGGCAGGAGAGGTCTGCTGCTCCATGTGGGTCAGCTCCTTGGCCGGGGATCAAACTCATGCTGCAGTGGCTGGGATAGCATCATAGTGCTGAGACTTGACCCGTTGTGCCACCAGGGAGGCCCTGTTTGTTTATTTTTATTAAATATTTTAATTTTTTTATATCATTGTTCATTTATGTACAGTATTTGATTTCTCCCCTCAAGTGTAGTCCCTGTAAATCTCCCACCACCACATCACTCATGGACCACCACCACAGTCCCATGTGCTCTTCCCCTGATTTGATTCTTCCTCCTCCCACTCTGCTGCTGTATGCTTCAGAGTTATAGTTTGCCTTCAAGCTTTGTCCTTTTTTTTTTTTTTGACATTTTGTTCTGTTTCCCTATATTCCTCCTCAAAGTGATACTATTCCATATTTTTCTTTCTCCTGACTTATTTCACTCATCATAATTCCTTCCAGCTTCATCCATGTTGCTGGGAATGGCTTGAGTCTATCTTTTTTATTGCTGAATACTCTTCCATTGTGTACATATCCCACATCTTGATCTAGTCATTTCTGGGGGGCATTTAGGTTGTTTCTATATCTTGGCTATTGTAAATAGTGCTGCAATAAACGTAGGAGTGCAGGTTTGCTTTCAAAGTAATGTTTTTGTGTTCTTTGGGTAGATTTCTAGGAGTTTATTCCCTTACCTTTTAAATAAAGTATTATCTAAATATATGTAAACCAAACAATATATTATTTAATTTAGTTGTTTTGAGTTTTATAAAAAGGTTATACTGTGTACTTTCAAATCTTGAAAAATATTTAGTTAGGTGTAAAGTCCTAGATTGGCAGTTATTTTCTTTCAGCATGCTTATAATTCCACTGGATGTCAGTTTCCTTTAGAAGCCTACTGTTGCTCTTTTGAATAAAAAGACCCTCAAGTCACTTTTGAGATTTTCTTTTAATATTTGATGTTCAAAAGTTTTAATACCACAAGTCTAGGTATAGACTTCTTTTTATTTATCCTATTAGTATCAGATTTTTTGACTCTGTAGATTGCAATTTGTCTTACATTGTGCAAATCCTCAGCTATCATCTCTTCAAATATGATACCCCATTCTTTCTTTCTGAGTCAAGGATAGCTTATTATTTCTTCTTCTCATCCATATATTATATCTTTTCATCTCTCTGTGCTACATTCTGGATACTTTCTTCTGACATATCTCTTGGTTAACTAATTATCGTTTCATCTTTGTCCAATGTGCTACTAAATATGTCCACTAAATTTTTAATTTAGGGTATTGAGTTTTTTCATCTCTGAAAATTCTATTTGGTTTTCTTTCAAATTTGCTAGATTATTTTCTCTGGTTTTTGGTTTCTACATATATTTCAATGTTACTTTATTTATTTAAATGTAATAATAAAGGAAATTCTGACGCATTCTACAACCTAGAAGAACATCGAAGACATCATGCTAAGGGAAATAAGCAAGACACACAAAAAGACAAATTTTGTATTATTCTATTTTACTACTCTGGATGTGATATCCAGATATATGATATATCTATAATAGAAACATTCACAGAGCTAGGAAGCAAAATAGTGGTCCCCAGAAGTTGGGGGGAGGGAAATAGAAAATTATGGTTTAATGGGTATAGAGTTTCAGTTTTGCAAGATGAAAAAACTCTGGAGATTGATTATCCAACAATATATAGTTAACACTATTGAATTATGCACTTAAGATGATAAATATACTATTATATATATTCTACCAGTGTTAAAAATGACATTAAAATTAATGTAAAAATTATGGTAATCATAATGTAATAATAATAACTAATGTTGCAGTTCTGTTTCTGCTATTGTATCTGCTAGTTCTCACAATGCCTTGTCCCTTATGTGCTTGAATATTTTTCATTGTGTTCTAGTCACTGAAAAATTACTGATGGAGATTCTCTGAGGACTAGCACAAAGATCTGTTTTTCTGCAAGGAGTCTTGAGTTTGCTTTTGCCAAAGACTTAGAGACCCACTGGGGATTAGTTTGAGCTAGATTTATTACCTAAAATCATTTTTTAACTACTTGATATAATTTCAGTTACAAATCCACAAAAAGTTTAGCTATGTCTTAAGGAGAGTTTTTGCCCCATATATTCAGGGGAGTAGTAAGTCAACTTTCCCATGTCTCTTGAGAGAAAGATATGGGGGCAGGTTTACTTCTGACTCATTTTACTGTAATCATGGACCTTTGGAGGACCACAGCAAATATGAAGGCCTAATAGACTCCCCACCCTAGTGAGCCCCAAATTTTGATTTCATTCCTTCTTACCTTACAAAACTCTCATAATGAAATTCAAATTGTCCCAAATAGACAAACCCCCCAGAGAAAAACTGACTCTTTTTTAAAGGTTTATTTATTTATGCGTATAAGAACCGGGGTGTAGGCCAGAGGTGCAGGGTGAGGGGATTCACCAGAGACCGAGTGGGGAGCAGAAAAGGCAGATCTGCTGAAATACACTGCTGAGGGGAGCAGCAGGAGAGGCAGGAGAGGTCTGCTGCATCATGTGAGAAGCTCCCTGGCCTGGGATTGAACTCATGCTGCAGTGGCTTCATAGCGCTGAGACTTAACCCATTGCACCACCAGGTTCCAAAAACCTGACTTTCATGCTTGCTTAGCTCTCCCAGTTTCTGAAGTCCTATAGGCTATGGCTTCCTATCCCCTACTTTTTCAGCATTTTTGTGCCCTAAAGATTTTTAAACTATTTTATCCAGAATTTTTCATTATTTTTAGTAGCAAATTGATCCAAAAGACCTAACCAATCAGAAATCTATCTACTTTATTTCCTTTTCTTTGATTTTTGCTTTTTTACTTACTTTCTTCCTCCTACTTTTTTATTATTCTTATTGTTGATTAGTTCCCTCCCAACTTCTCAAGGAGAACACTTAGCCCATTATTGCTTTTACTTTTCCATTAAAAATTTCTTCTGTTATAAGCTTCTAAATTTCCCTTAATGTATACCTTTCACTGTATTCTTAAGCTTTAGTGTAGAGTAAAACAAGTGTCCACCTGTTCTCATGAACTCCTCACCCTAGCGGACTGTTCTGCTGGACTAATTTTTCTCCGGTATTAAGGCAGCACAAGTACAGCTAATTTTCACTCCAGCAAGGGGCAAGAAATGTTGCCCAAGACAATGCTAGGAGAAGTAGGAACATAAATTTAAAACATATTTTTCTACTCAGGGTTTTCCATATGGGCTGCATGTGAAAATCAGTAGGAAGTTTTTGGAAAACATTGTCTGGGTCCTACTCATTGGCCTGGGGTGGGGTCTGGACATAGGTCCTTTCAGAGAGTCTCATGTGAAACCAAGGCTAAGAGCCACTTTTCTAAATTATCTGCTCACTGCCCTAGACTGCATCCTCCCTCCTCCCCACTCCCACCCTCAATCAACTTTAAACAGTGTGTCTTTCCAAAGCCATTATTTCCTGGTTTCCATATTTCTATCACTTCTCCAGGGTAAATTGGGGGAAGGACATCCTGGTAATTTACCATGTTTATTGGAACCAGAATCCCCCCTCATATCATTTGTCTTCACAGGAGTTCTCAGTATGAAACAGAAGCACTGGTGTGGGATGACTGCCAAAATGGGCACCGTGTTATCAGGAGTCTTTACCATCATGGCCACCCAAATGTACCTCATCTTTGAACAGAAGTTCTTAGGGAATGGCAATTGCGTTGATATTAACACCTGGACCAAGAGTATAGGCAAACTGATAGAGGAGCTCATCATCTGCTGGAGTTTGAAGATTGTCTTCTTTCTGTCTGTAGTCACCATCCTCATCAGCTGCTTCCTTCTATACTCAGTGTATGCCCAGTTCTACAAGGGCTTGCTACTCTACATCATCTGGATCCCTATCTATGAAACTGTAAACATTATAGTACAAATCCTCACTAACAAAAAGTCTGACATTATAGAGGTCAGAGTCATACGCTGGTTTGGTTTGGTATCACGTATATTCATGCACTGTTTCTGGATATTCTTTGTCATCAACGAAGCCCACACAATCTACAAAATCAAAAACCAGGGCAGTATACTTTTCTACAACAGACGTGTTTCTATGGTCAGTGGAGAGTTCTCACCGTGGAAAACAAAGAAAATCAACTTTCCTCTCCACCGTTAATGAGTAATGTTTGGTCCTTTTATCTCCCCTGAGAAGCATATCTCTGAGGTTCTCATGTCAGTTCTCTTTCCATTTCCCACATTTGCTGAGATGCTCAGCAACTAGAGACCCTATTACCACCTTTCAAGAGAATGTGGAAAGAAATGTGACGATAATCATAACTGGAACATCCTACTAACAGAAGTTGTTTAATTAAAGGACTGTTATTTATCAATTACTCCTTGAGTTCCTCCTTCCTTTTCGGGTCAGTACCACTTTGTTGGTGAAAATGAAGACAGTAAGGGAATGAAATCTTGGTATATTTTCATCAGCCTTCACCCCACAAACCACTCATTTAATTCTGGTACGGGCAAATCTGTATTTACACCTCAGATTTGTGTAGTACAAAGGGTACTTTGGGTGCATTGGGTGGCTCCATGCTATAGTTTCCCACCCCACCCCCCATGTCCTCTATGCTGTATTCCAAATAAGTACAAAAATAAAAATAGAAAAATGCATTCTTCAATTTCTGTCTTGAATCTTCCCTCCTTCAAATTTGTCAAGGAATACAAAAGGCCCTTGGTTATTCTAAAGGTATTTCTTAAAATTGCTCTGGGCACTATAGGATACAAAAAATATATAAGATATAAGGCCTTGAGGATTTTGCCATTTAAAGAAGAAATTAAATTTATGTTTATGAATCAATTAGCCAGCCGTGGAAGACAGCACAAGACTACACGTTGTCACATACCAGTGAATTGCACTTTGCCTCCAGGTTCAGAAAAATGTCAGGAGCTCTTCAAGCTAGGCTGGAAGACTAACTGAGCAAACTTCCACTGCAAAAGTTCTATGTTAAGTTTTTGTCTGTTGATTTAATACCTTTCTTAAAATATAATTGACATACAATAAACTGCACATATTTGAAGTATATATATTTGTTAAATTTCTGCCACTGGACAAAACTCAGGGGTTCCCAGGGACCCCAAACTGTTAAGGAGGAAACCCCATGTTGCCCGTCCTAAGGGGCAACATGCCCACCCATGCACATAAAAGCAAAGTAATCAAACTCTAGTGTGCCCAAAGACTTTTAATCAGTGAGAGGTTCAAAGGGATAGGGAGAGAGAAGGGGAGTAGGGGAAGGAAGGACTTCAAAATACAGACTCCCAATCGAACTCTGAAATCAACCATTCCCTGGCGGGCAATTGTTTAGCCAAACAAGCAGAACTTAAAGCAGAACAGTCAAGGTCCAATAGCAGAACCTCCAGGAGAACGAATCCAAGGCAATTTCCTCGCAGGAAACACAAGAGTTTACAGAGTCCAAAGGTCTGGGAGAGGAGAGACCTGAAGTTTAAAATGCACTACCCAAGCTGAATCCACCCTAAGGTGAAGAAGGCAGCTGCCATGGACTCTCAAGAGAGCAAGATCAAGCTGCCTGCTAAGGCACTGGGGCCAGAAAAAGAGCCGCAGGTGGCAGCTAGCTGAAGCTAGTGTGGGACCTGAGCAAAAGGAGTAGCACCCTCTGCTCCCCCCGCAGAGAGGGACAGCCCAGCCAATGCATGAGCAGAAGAGGGCTCTGCAGACTTGGAAAGCCCCTTCTGAAGGCCCTCTGAAAAAAAGATAGGGCTCCAACATGTTCAGTGTTTTTAAGTCCAATGTGAGTCCAACATGACCACACACCTCTGTTCCCTCATTCCCAACACTTGCCCCTGTCCCACCCCTGCTCCTTCAAGAAGTCAGGGTCATGGCATATTGGAAATTGTAATATTCAGCACCTGGAATCTTAGAGGCATGCAGATGGGGGTGGAATCCAGAAAGGAGGTAGAAAGAGAACCAATTTCCCCCAGCTGGTTTTGTTGGGGAAGGGTGGAGTGGTGAGACTCGTAATTTTCTTACATTTTGATGTAAGTCTATACCAGTGGTGAAACCATCACTACAACTGATTTCATGAACATATATCTTTGTAAACCCTGCTGCCAGGCCCTCCTGCACCACCCCCACCATCCCAAGGTAACGATTTACTGTCACTGTATATGGATTTGTACTTTCTAGAATTTTACAAAAATGGAATCATACAATAAATAGTCTTTTTTGTCTGTCTTCTTTCATTCAGCCTAATGCCTGCAACACTCATCCATGTTGTTATGTATGTTGATAGTTCATTTTTTATGGCTAAATAGTATGCCATGACCTGAATATACCACATCTTGTTTATCCACTTCTCTGTTGAAGGACATCTGGTGGCTTGTAGTTTGGGGAAATTATGAATAAGAACACTATACATTGTGAAAAGATGTTTTATATGGACTTAAAAGAAACTTTATAATACACGTACTTGCAAATTCCCTCTCCTCCTTGTGCTATTATTGTCATATATTTTACATTTAGATGTGTTATAAACCTCTTCTAACATCACTATTATTTTTTGCTTCAATTATAAAAGCTGTAAGCAACAATGATAAATCTTATATCCTTATCCATTTTGTTATCATTTCTAATACTATTCATTTATTTGAATAGATCCAGATTTTTATCTGATATCATTTTTCTCTTGCCTAAAGAGCTTCCTTTAGTATTTCTTGTAGTGTGGGTCTGCTGACAATGAATTCTTTAAGCTCTTGTACATCTGAAAAAATGATTCCATTTTCATCTGTATAAATTTAATTATTTTTAAAATGTCAGAGCTGTAATTATATACATACACATTATGTAAAATTTACCATATTGAGCATTTTAAGTGTAGAATTCAGTAGTGTTGAACACATTCACACTGTTGTGCCGTGGAACTCTAAAACTCTTTTTATCTTGCAAAACTGAAACTTCACGTCTATTAAACAACAGTTCCCCTCACCATCTCTCCCCATTTCCTGGCAACCATGTTTCTACTTTCTGTCTTTATGTCTTGACTATTCTCGGTACCTCCTGTAAGAGGATCATATACTTGCTTCCTGGTAATTGGTTTATTTCACGTAGCATAATGTCCCCATGTTATAGCACGGGTCAGAATTTCCTTTCTTTTTCAGGTGGAATAATATTGCATTGTATGTACATATACCATGTTTTGGGTATCCATTCACCAGTTGATTAACATTTGGGTTGTTTCCACCTTTCCACTCTTGTGAATAATGCTGCTATGAATATGGTTGTCTTGTTAGTTCTAATGTGTGAATCAATTCTGGATTGCTTTTGATCTGATTGATTTTTCTCCTTATTATGAGTCATAGTTTTACTTTTTTTTGCGTGCTGCTTTTTTTTTTTAATTATTGGATGCTATACATTATGATTTCTGCCTTTTGGGATGCTGGATATTTTTGTAGTCCTGTACATATTCGTGAGCTTTGTTCTGGGATGCTGATTGGAAACAGCTTTTACTTTTTCAATTATATTTCAAAAATAAAGTCTCATATTCACTCTGAGTTACAGATGAACTGAGATGACTTCACAGGAGAAACAGTCATGTCTATTTGGAAGTTCCCGATGAATTTGAACCTACCATTTCCCAAGCTGTCCTCCTCTTCATCTTCCCCATCCTGCACCTTCCTCCTCCCAGCTCAGTGAAGGGTCCCCTCCACCCAAGTGCTTAATACAGACTCCTCCTCCTGCCCCAGCTCCAAAAGCACCCTCAAAGTCCTCTGTTGCCTTACTTCACCCCATTTCTTTCAATAACATCTTGACTACTCTGCCTGTTTTTCCCTCACTCTTGCCCCTTTCTGACTTACACTCCCAGAGGAACAATAAAGTTTTTTTTTAAAGATTTATTTATTTATGCACACAAGCTGAGGTGTAGGCCAGAGGTGTGGAATGGTAAGAGGATTCTCCAGAGACAGAGTGGGGAACAGAACAGGCAGATCTACTAAAGTACACTTCTGAGAGGAGGAGTGGGCCAGGCTGGAGCGGTCTGCTGCGCCATGTGGGAAGCTCCCTGACCGGGTATTAAACTCGTGGTTCTGGATAGCTTCATAGTGCTGAGACTTAACCTGTTGCTCCACCAGGGAACAAGAAAGCTTTTTAAAGTGCATATCAGATCATTATCCTCACATCCTCAGTATCCTTAGGACCCTCCTGGACCTCCCCCATTGTCTTTTTTTATTTTTAATTTTTTTAAAAGATTTATTTATGCATACAAGAACTGGGGTGTAGGCCACAAGTGTGAGGTGTGAGAGGATTCACTAGAGGGATAGCGTGGGGAGCAGAACAGACAGATTGACTGAAGTACACTGCTGAGGAGAGCAGTGGGTGAGGCAGGAGAGGTCTGCTGCACCATGTGGGTATCTCCCTGGCCAGGTATGGAACTCGTGCTGTAGCGGCTCTGGATAGCTTCATTGTGCTGAGACTTAACCTGTTGCGCCACCAGGGAGGCCCTCCCCCATTGTCTTCCAGAGAATATTCCATAAGGCGGTGTCAGGTAAGGGCCCTGGGCAGACTGTATAACCTCCCCCTCCGCCCAAGCCACACCAAAATGACACTTGTCTGTCCTTTGCCTGTCTGGGTGTTGTCTTGGGGATGACCACATCCTTTAAGATGCAAACTCAATAACTGCCTCCTCCAAAAAGCTCCCCTTGATTCTCATTCTGGGTTAGAGCTCATTCTTGCATCTTAAGGACACTGAGCTACCTCCTTCACAGCATTTACCACAATGCATTCTATGTTTTCTTCTCTTAAATTTTGTTCAACAATTTATTCATTTTAAAAAATTATCTGGCATCCTTACTAAAATGTCTGTGCGTCTCTGGTACCAAACTCAGTACCTGAAACATAATAGATGCTTGGAAGCTGTTTGCTGTGTGAATTTTGAATGAACAGAATGTACCATAGGAATTCACTGGAGGAACTCATTTAGGACCTCCCTGGTGGCCTAGGGGTTAAGTCTTAGTACTAGCACAATTGCGGCCTGAGTTCAATCCCTAGTCAGGGAGCTGACCCACATATGGTACAGCAGACCTCTCCTCTCTTGCCTGATGCTCCCCTTAGCAGTACTTGGCTGAAACCAAGGCTAGGGCAGTAGGGATAAGGACCTAATGGAATCTATGAAGACATTGCCTAGAAATCTGCAACATAAGGTTTAGCACAGGTTAAGGTGCAGGAGAGCACCCTGTGAGTGTGCTCTGTGAGCAGAAAGGAAGTAAGATTTAGTTGGTGGGAATAAGGAAGTGTGGATGCAGTCATCCACCTGCCAACACACTTTCTCTTCTACCCTTCATGGGACACTTCAGGACCTGGGATGCCTTCAGGAGTCTGTGTATCAAAGGTTGAACTCTGTAGTTATACAGAGTTGGGAGGGAAATGGGGAGTAAGGCATGCAGACATTATGCCAAGTGAAACAAGCCAGACACAAAAGGACAAATACTATGTGATTCTACTTATATGAGATGCTTAGCGCAGTCAAGTTCCCAGAGATAGAAAGTAGCATGGTGGTTGGGCCTCCCTGGTGAGGCAACAGGTTAAGTGCAGCACTATGAAGCTATCCAGAGCCACTGCAGCATGAGTTTGGTCCCCCGCCAGGGAGCTTCCCACATGGCGCAGCAGACCTCTCCTGCCTCGCCCGCTGCTCCCCTCAGCAGTGTACTTCTGTCGATCTGCCTGTTCTGCTCCCCGCTCTGTCTCTGGTGGATCCTCTCACCACCCCACACCTCTGGCCTATATCCCAGCTTGTATGCATAAATAAATAAATAAATCTTTTTTTAAAGAAAAAGAAAGAAAGAAAAGAAAGTAGCATGGTGGTGGCCTCCCTGTGGCCTGGGGGTAAGTCTCAGAACTATCACTGCTATAGCCTATATTCCATCCCCGGCCAGGGAGCTGTTCCACATGACTCAGCAGACCTCTATGTCTCTCCCGCTGCTCCCCTCAGCAGTGTATTTTGGTAGATCCGACTGTTTTGCTTTCCACTCTGTCTCTGGTGAATCCTCTCACCCCCCTGCTCCTCTGTCCTCCACCCTAGTTCTTCTACACAAACATAAATAAAATCTTTAAAAAAAAAAACAGCAGAAAAAGTAGAATGGTGGTTAATAGGGGTTGGGAGGAGCAGAAATGAAGAATTAGTGATGGATGGGTACAGAGTTTTCCTTGGGGAATATGAAAAAGTCAAGGTGGATGGTGGGTGCACAATGTGGATGCACTTGATGCTGTTGAAGTGTGCACTCAAAAAAATCTAAACTGAATGTGGTGGTGATTTTGCAACATATGCAAATATCAAATCATTATGTTGTACACCTAAAACTAATAAGTCATATGTCAATTATATCTCCATTTTTTTTAATTAGCTAAGAAAAGCAAAGGGTTAAAATGGTAAAAATGTATGTCTCTTTTACCATAACAACAACAAAAAAGTTGCTAATGACCAAACAAATATATATATTTAGATTTGACGGAGAGACTGAGGAGAAAGCTGAAGGGAGAGCCCCCTGGCGACAGGCCTATCTGTGGTCTGACAGGACTGACCATGAGTCCCTTCCAGTTGATGTTATTTTTAGAGTCCATGAATTTGAGAGCGGAGCGGGGTCCTTGGGTTCACTCTGGGAAAGGTTTCACCAGAGCTCCCTTCGGCGGCATGCAGCGAGTTTCTCCAGAGACTCAGAGACTCAGTTATAACAGAGACTCAGTTATACTTAAAGAACAGGTTTATTAGGGCAAGGAAGTAAAGGACACTTGTACAGACACAAGCGGGCAGGAAGAGCTGTCCCTCTGAGGGGGCAGGTTTACTAAGAGAGGCCTGCATGGTGCAGGACACGGGCAGACAGGCAGGCCGCTGCCCTGCAGAGTGACAGAGTTGGTAAAGGAAAGCACCTGTATAGGCACAGGTGGGCAGAGAAATGGCTGCCCCAAATTCTTGCACAGATGGCACTGATATAGCCTTCTTTCAGTTGGGAGGGGCTCATCTTCAAGGATAGTTCCTGTTTACTGGATGACTAGAATTAGAAGAGAGACCAGAGATTCTACAATGGGCTGAATCTCCCTATCTTTGCCCCTGGGCTGCAGTCTGACTCCTACTTAGCTTTGTAACTTAGGAGCTGGAACCTAGGGATTGTGCTAATGGTTATGTTGATTCCTTCTACCCCCACTTCCTTGTGTGGGTCTAGTTCTGATCTTATTTTGAGTTATATCTCCTCTATCACTGTCCCCTCAGAAAGAGGCCATATCAGGCCTCCAACTGCTGGTCCCCCATGTGTGATTTTTCCCTTCCCTCCTCACAGGTAGCTTGCCAGTGTGGTGAATGAAGAAGAGGGCAATTTGCTTTGGAGTTCTCTTTTTGGGAGCTGGTAATGTTAGAGAGCCTGACCCAAAAGAGTGTGTCCTTATCCCTCTAGGAAAACAGTTCACCAGAGAGTGCTAGGTGTAGTTGAAAGAGACAAGGTTTTATTAGAGACTCACACACAATGGAACCAGTGCCATAAAGGAGAATGTAGCCTGACTTCTGGAAGGAGACATTTAAAGCTTAGGTCCATAAAGGGAGGAGGAGAGCAGCATCATAGCCCATTCTGCACTACGCCCGGGCAAGAGCAGATGGGTTACTCTCCAATTGCCCATGCAGGCCCTCAGCCTTCTTCCTCCGGGAAATTATGAAATATTCATTAATCAGGATCTAATGCTTTTGGCTCTCATGGCACCTCATGGTCAGTGTGGTGGCCAAATTGTTTGGACAGAGATCACCTGTCTATGATTTAGTCCACATGTTCAAACAGGACTTGGGACAACTCTTATCCTGTGGCTCACAATTTCTTTCATATAGCTCGTCTCACTTTTGTAGCCTTTGTAATAAATTGGTGATCTAGTAAACAAATGGATTTCCTGAATTCTGTGAGCCATCTAGCAAATTAATCAAACCAGAGGAGGGAGCTTATCAGAAGCACAGGTAACAGCCTGGGCTTGCCACTGGTGTCTGAGTGGAGGGCAGTCTTGGGGAAATGAGCCCTTCACTTATGGAATCTTTTGGTGTCCCCAGATAGTGTCAGAATTGGGTTGAACACCCTCAGCGTGTCACTCCTGGTATCTAAGAATTGCTTCTTCATGTGACGAAGCTTCCACACATACTCGCTTTGGAATAGGGTCCAGAAACCCTTTGGAGGAGCCCAGAACCAACTATTACTATTTCAGATACAGATGTTTCCTAATTCCCACAAGCCCGACACAGTCAGGAACATCCTTTCCCCATTCTTTTTTTTTTTTTTTTTTGAAGATTTATTTATTTATGCATGCAAGCTGGGGTACAGACCAGAGGTGTGGGGCAGCGAGAGGGTTCACCAGAGACAAAGTGGGGAGCAGAACAGGCAGGTCGACCAGAAACACACTGCTGAGGGGAGCAGCGGGTGAGGCAGGAGAGGTCTGCTGCGCCATGTGGGAATCCCCCAGGCTGGGCTTCGAACTCCCGTTGCCCCTACTGACAGCTCCACAGCACAGCACTTAACCACTGCGCCACCAGGGAGGCTCTTTTCCCCCTTCTTAAAGCATAGCTGCAGCTAGAACAGCAGAACCAGAGGCTGCCTGGAGGAGTAGCGCATGGTAACGATGCCCTCACTTCCCAGTGATGTGCTCACCCCTAGCTAGTTAGGTCAGGACAGAGCAGAGCAGAGAAGGCCCCTTGACTTCTGGTCCTTTACCTGTCAATGTATCATCATTACTCTTAGCTTCCCCACTTATATCTAGTGGCTTGGGGACTTTGTCTGGGGCTGGCTTTGCCATCTTGTCCATGTGTCCATGATTTTTTTTTTTTCCTTGCAGGAAAGGCCCCAGTAAAACATATGCAAAATGAACAGCAAGATGCTCTCCTTAATGGCAGGCATCTTCTCTATTCTCATCACCATCCAGTTCCTCATCTTTGATCTGAACCAGATTACATTCATCGGCTTTGAGGAGAAGTATAGCATCTACATGGACACAAAGTCCAACACCCTCTTTTGGATCATGATCTATAGAAAGACCATCACCGTCACCCTGTCCTGCATCACCATCATGGTCAGCATCTTGCTCCTCTATTGCATCCACACAAACAACTATAAGGGCTTGCTGTGCTACGCTTTGTGGATCTTTGTCTATGAGCTCATCAGCTTCTCCCTGATCCTGCTCTTCAGCGGGACCATCAAAGAGCAGTTCAGAGGGCAGAATAACCTGCAGTTGTTCTTCCAAGTATCACGCATGGCCCTGCACTTCTGTTGCATGCCCTTTATCTCCAGGTATACATATACCCTTTACAAGGACCCCAAGACTTTAAGCAAGATAGGCCGTCACAGGCATTCTTCTGCCAGTTCAGTCGATTTGTGGCCACATGTCAGGATGAGAACGATATACCACAGGTTAAGCTGACTATGCCAGGGAGAAGAGCAAGAGAGGGAGAGTGCTCCTTAACAATGAGTGCTCCTTTCCCTGCCTGTCTGCACTGATTGATTGCCTTGCCGTTGACTCGGCTTGCCTTTGGGAGGTTCTCGAGTTTTATGCACTTAAGTGCTGTTGGGGGGAGGGAGGACTGCTTGAATCCACTACTGTCCGTGTGTGTTTGTGACTTATTTTAGCACTGAATTATATACTGCCTTTGTGCTTACTTAACCATGTCATTGGTGTTTACTGTTGTCTCTCATATTCTTTTCTCTGTACAGTCTTACTTTCTAATTTTTCTCTTGTGGGTTGCCTCACAGCTGCATAGTTCTGCTGTGTCCTTTTGGAGCAGTGCTCCAAATAGAACTTTCTGTGCTGGTCGGAATGTTCTCTATCAGTATTGTTCACTAGCCACATGTGGCTATTAAGCCCTTGGAATGTGGCTTTTTTTTAAAGATTTATTTATTTATGCATACAAGCTGGGGTACAGGCCAGAGGCGTGGGGCGGCGAGAGTGTTCACCACAGACAGAGTGGGGAACAGAACAGGAAGATCGATGGAAATACACTGCTTAGGGAAGCAGTGGGCAAAGCAGGAGAGGTCTGCGCGCCATGTTGGAATCTTCCAGGCCGAGTGTCAAACTCGGCATTGAACTAGTGTCACCGCTGCTGATAGCTCCACAGCGTAGAGCTTAACTGCTGCACCACCAGGGAGGCCCGGAATGTGGCTTTTACAACCCAGGAATCAACTTTGAAATTTTATTTCATTTTAATTAATTTTAATTTTGATAGTGGCATGCAGCTGGTGTGTGGCTACCATATTGGAGAACACAGTCATCTGGAGTCTCGTTTTACTTGTATATTTAGTGATTAAAAGAACCTCTTCCTAGCTTCATGTATCACTCTGCTTCCCTCATACTTTTCAGAAAGCAGTTCCTCATTTTGCTTCAAAACATGGCAAGAAGAATCCCCATTTAAGAAAGTTCCAGTTTTTCTCAATGTCAGTACTGCTGACATTTTGGACTGGATAATTCTGTCTTGTAGGGGGCTGTCTTGTGCACTGTAGGCTATTTAGCAGTATCACTAGCCTCTACCCACTACATGCCAGTAGCACCCCTCATCCTTGTGAAAACCCAAAATATCTCTAGGCAGAAAAAGGAACCCTTGTTCACTGTCAGTAGAAATGCAAATCGGTAGAGCTTCTATGGAAAACAAGATGGACTTCCTCAAAAAAATCAAAAATAGAACTACCATATGATCCAGCAATACCACTTCTGGGTATTTAGACAAAGAATATGAGAATACTAACTTGAGAAGATATATGCACCCCTATGTTTATTGCAGCACTATTCACAATAGCCAAGCTGGAAAGAGCCCAAGTGTCCAAAAACAGAAATAATAAAGAAAATGTGGTTATATGTACATGATGGAATACTACTCAGCCATAAAAAGATGAACTCTTGCCATTTGTGAGAACATGAATGGACCTTGAAGGGATTATGCTAAACAAAATAAGTCAGAAGGAAAAAGACAAATATCACATGATTTCACTCATTTGTGGAAAATAATGTAAATAAAAACAAACCTTTAGACTTAGAATGACAGTTACTAGGGAGAAAGGTAGGGGAGGAGTGCCTCCCTGGTGGATCAGGGGTTAAAATCTCAGCACTATCAAGCTATCCACAGCCACTGTGGCATGAGTTTGATCCCCAGCCAAGGAGCTGACCCACATGGTGCAGCAGACCTTCTCCTGTCTTGCAGTCCGTTCAGCAGTGTGTTTCAAGTAGATCCGCCTGTTCTGCTCCCCACTCTGTCTCTGGTGAATCCTCCCACCCCCCCACACCTCTGGCCTACACCCCAGTTCTTGTATGTATAAACAAACAAAAAAATAAATCTTAGGGCCTCCCTGGTGGCGCCAAGGGTTAAATCTCAGCACTATGAAGCTATCCAGAGCCACTGCAGCACGAGTTCGATCCTGGCCAGGGAGTTTCCCACATCGCACCGCAGACCTCTCTTGCCTCAACCACTGCTCCACCTAGCAGTGTATATCAGTCAATCTGCCTGTTCTGCTCCCTGCTCTGTCTCTGGTGAATCCTCTCACTCCCCAACACCTCTGGCCTACACCCCAGCACTTTTATGCATAAATAAATAAATATTTAAAATAAATAAATAAATCTTAAAAAAAAAGAAAGAACGGTAAGGGAGGAGAGGATGGATAGAAAGGACTGATTATTTGATAATGGATGGTAAATTTGGTGGTGGGTGTGGTGAGAAATTAAGTCTTGGAACCTATATAATGTTGTAAACTAATGTTACCTCCATTCAAAAAAAAAAACCTCCAGGCAATATCAAAGGTTGGACCCCCTGTTGAGAATCACTATTATAAAGCAATACATTCCCAACACTGAGAGCTCTTTATATACACCCCATTCTGTGCTTTTAATCCTAATATTTCCATGTTATAATTGGATGAAACTAAGATACATTTAAGGATGTGATCATGGTCACATAGTAGCAAAACAGGATTTGAAGCTAGGCCATCTGAGTTCCCATAGCAGTGTGGTTCTCTGACGCACTCTTACTTTTTACCAAGATAAAAAAAAAAAAAAAAGAGGAACCACCTTTGACAATATTTACTTTCCCTTCATGAAATGATGGTAGTGAAGTCAAGGAACATCGTTTTGACCACACCCTCCAAATCAGGAATACGAATAACCCCACTCTGTACTTAATAAGTGCCAGGTACCTTTCTGACAATTCAGTCAATTCTTCCCACCTCTCTGTGTGGGACAGATTTGGATCCAAGTCAGTTTCCAATATGACCACCAGATGGCAGTCAGCAATAAGCTTTTGCTTCACCCTGTTTGCCTTCCAAGCCAGATCCTCTAGGGGTGGCTGGTGGGGATTTAAGAAGCCTCCAGCGGAGACTGGGGACTAGCAGTGTGTTTCCCCACCCTAGTCTCACAAGGCGTGCTTTGACTGGTTGTGACTTGTTGAGACCCGAAATAAACAAAACATGGGCTGACTTCAGGCTTGGAGCCTTCATCCCAGCTGAGAGCCCTTGGGTTGGTGATGTGTAGGTTAGAAGACCAGAAACCTGAGTAGCGGGGAGGAGAAGCAGAATTCTAAGAATCAGTGCAACTAAGAGTTACCTGATGCGAGAAAGCTAAAGATCCTCAGATACAATGGTGCACCCCTCTCCGCCAAGACTCCTCAAAAATCTCTTTGTCTCTGCTTCCACTTTCTGGCCTCACAGTCCTTCTAGAACCTTCCACTCCACCAAGACTGATCTTGTTAAGACGATCATCCACTGCCCACTCCCATGTTCAGCCTTCACTCACCAGTGGTCTTGGTGGGTTTTGACCAGCTGATCCTGCCCTGTCCTGAAAACATGTTTCTCTCCTGACCTATGGGGCACCAGGGCCACCACTCACCAGTCACCAGCCACTTGGCTGGTCTTCCTACTCCATCTCCCTGACCTCCCAACAATGGAACCTCCTGGTTCGGGCCCTGTTCCCCTTCTCTGTTGCAGCCACCCCCAGCTCTCCTCACCCAGGCCCATTCGGGGGTAGTACTCATGTTGCATCTCCAGCTTGGGCCTCTCCCCTGGACTTCATCTTTGTTGACCCAATTGCTTCCTTGCTGTCGCAGGCATCTCTAATCTGGTTCCCAACGATCCAACTCAGCTGATACTCACATTCATCACCTCCCCTTGCATGTTCGAGCCAATAGGGCACGGCCAAAGATGTCACCTCCAAGATTAGGTTACAGAAGGACGGTGACCTCAGTGTTGCTTGCTCCCTCCAGGGAAGCCAGCTGCCAGGTTGGGAGCATCCGATGGAAAAGCCACCTGGCCAGGAGCTGGCAGCTGCAGCCAATAACCCCTGAGGACCTGAATCCTATCAGCAGTCACATAAGTGGGCGTAGAAGCAGATCCTCTCCCAGTCAAGAAGTGACCGCAGCCCCCACCAAACATCTTGTCGATAGGACCCCACACTGGGGTTCCTGGCCCCGAAAGCAAACATGATGTTCTCTTAAACTGCCTTATTTTGGATTAATTGATCACTAACATAAGTTACATCACTGCATTAGTGCCCAGTAGCCATCTAAACATGTCCCAATCCACACTAGTGTTTGTGTCCCATAAACCTGCCCTGGAGCCCAGTCACACACAGCCCCACGCTTCCGGCTGCCCAGGCCAAAGGGCCCAGGAGGCATCTCCCTCTCAGCCTTTATCTGACCCCTCAACAAAGCCTATGAGCCCCCCTTCACTGCAGGTCCAGATCCTACCTCTCTCCTCTGCTGTACCACCTCGCTCAAGCCTCTGCTGCCTTTTCCCCAGCTATTGCGGCAGCAGCCTCCTACCTGATCTCCCCGACTGTCCCACTTACAGTCAGTTCTCCACCCAATAGCCAGAGAGAGCCGGTGAAACCTAAGTCAGACAGAGTCTCTCTTCTACTTTACTGCTCACCACCTGCCAGGGCTCCCCCTGACACTCAGAGTAAAAACCTCAGACCTTGTCATGCTAGGTGCTAAGTGATCCAGTTCCCTGCCACCTTCCAATCTCCTTTCTAGCTACTTTGTCCTCCCTCCCTCTGCTCCAGCCACACAGGCCTCCTTGCAGGTCCTCTTACACATCTAGCATACTAGCCACAGGGCCTTTACCCTTGCCATTCCTTTAAACTGGAACATTCTTGCTCAGAAAAACACTGACTTCCTTTCTTGTTTCTTTCAAGTATCTTCCCAAAAGTTATTAGAGAGCCTTCTTTGTCAACCTATTCTATGTGAAAACAGCCACTCCTATCCTGTCCATCCTTAACCCATTAACTCTGTTTTATTTTTCTCATAACACGGTATCATCTGACTTAGTACATATGGTTACCTCCCCCACCCCCTTAAAAACTATGAGTACCATATTTTCTTTATCACTGTCTTCCTAGAACTTAGAACAACGCCTGGCACATAGCAGACACTCAGTAAGTATTTGTGGAATGAATGGACTCAGACACTCAGCAGAATGGCCCGTGGTTTCTCGATCTCCCCTGGTGATTAAGGTGGATGGGCTGGTGAGTGGCCAAGTCTTACTGCTCTTTCAGCCTCCTCTTCCTAGCCTTTCTTCTCTCACTCACTTCTGGAGTCTCTGGTGAAGAGTCTAGAGAGTTATAGGTGGGGAAATACCCATAAAGGGAAAGATTTCAGGGCTCCCTGGTGGCACAAGGGGTTAAGTCTCAGCACTATGAAGGTATCACCAGCCACTACAGTACAAGTTCGATCCCTAGCCAGGGAGCTTCCCACATGGCGCAGCAGACCTCTCCTGCCTCGCCCACTGCTCCCCTCAGGAGTGTATTTCAGTAGATCTACCTGTTCTACTCCCCACTCTGTCTCTGGTGAATCCTCTCACAACCCCACACCTCTGGCCTACACACCAGCACTTGTATGCATAGATAAATGATCTTTTAAAAAAAAAGAATAAGACTTCAGCTTTCTTGTCCCTTTCCTCTTTCCCTAATCCTTTCCCCTTGCACCTACTATGGACACTAGGAACACTACCTCCTCTCCTAGCAACATCTCACCAAGCCTGAAACAAGCCTTTCGAACACGTCCCTGGGAAGGGTCATGCTCTAGAACTGACATCCCTCCTGAGAAGCTCCTCCAGCCTTCCTTCCTCCTCCCTATCTTCAAGATGTTTATTGAGGGCCTCCCTGGTGGCGTAGCGGTTAAGCGCTACGCTGTGGAGCTGTTGGCAGCGGCGACGTGAGTTCGATGCCCGGCCGGGGAGAATCCCACATGGTGAGGCAGACCTCTCCTGCCTTGCCCGCTGCTCCCCTCAGCAGTGTATTTCTGATCTGCTTGTTCTGCTCCCCACTTTGTCTCTGGTGAACCCTCTCACCGTCCCACGCCTCTGCCTGTACCCCAACTTGTATGTATAAATAAAAAATAAATCTTTAAAAAAAAAAAAAAAGAAAAAAAAAAAAGATGTTTATTGAGGATCCACTGTGTGGCAGGCCCTGAGCTCGGAACTGTGGATTACCCTGGTAAGCAAGACAAGCTTCCTATTTCAAGGGGATCCCAGCCTAGTGAGGGGCAGGGTCACTCAGGCTATCTGTACCCAGCATGATGGGTGCTGGGAGGGGAGCAGTGAGGACTACAGGATGAATCCCAACTCTTGAAGAGTGGAGAATCAGGGAGGTCTTCCAGGAGGAAGAGACCTTTAAGCTGAGTACTGGAAAAAGATGGTCTTGAGAGTGAGTGGAGGAAGCAGAATAATAAGAACCTGAGAAAGTGCAACTGCCCCTGTGACAATAATGCTGTCAGCTCATCTCCGTCATTTTCACCTCAGGGTGAAAGAAGGGGCTCTGTGCAGGGGACAGCGGAGTCAAGAGGAAGCCAGCAGGCAGCAACTTCCCCAGAGAAAAGAGGGTCTCCCCTTTTCCCACGGCCTCTGTGGGCTGCTCCCGGAAGACGCTTGTTCTTAGGGATCCAGCCCCTGAGCCTGTCTGAGCACCTTCCCCACCTCACTGCTGTTACCGGGCCCGTCTCTCTAGCAGCCATATCCCGCAGAGCACAGACTTGATTCTGTGTCGATTCTCCTGTCGATTCTCCCCCTGATTTCGACATAGGTCAGTGTTCCTGTCTATTTCTCTTCTTTTTTCCTCATGGCCTTTGGTGTCCAACACCCCACTTGCTTTTTCCGAGAACTCCTCACAATTTTTTTTTAATATTTCTTTTCTTTTTAATTTTTTTAAAAGATTTATTTATGTGTACAAGAACTGGGGTGCAGGCCAGAGGTGCAGGGCGGTGGGTGAGAGGATTCACCAGAGACAGAGTGGGGAGCAGAACAGGCACACTGACTAAAGTACACTGATGAGGGGAGCAGTGGGTGACGCAGGAGAGGTCTGCTGTTCCATGTGGGAAATTCCCTGCCTGGGGATCGAACTTATGCTGCAGTGGCTGCTGATAGCTTCATAGTGCTGAGACTTAACCCCTTGTGCCACCAGGGAAGTCCCTCCTTCGGGGGGGGCCTGTTCTCTACCTTCCAGGCCCTCTTTTTCTTTCCTTGAGTCTCTTCTCTTGGCCCCTACATATGGAGGATGGCTTGCTTTTTTCACTTTCCAATCAATTTGCCCACCCAACAGGTGATTAATCAGGGTCCCCGAGAGCCAGCCCCTCGGAGAGGCTGCCTTGGCGACAGTCTGAGCTCCTGACTCTGAGACTGATTTTCACGTGGACAAGCTGCTCGTGAAATCCTTCTCGGCTTCCTTCCCCTTCTCTCTGGTCCCCTGGCCAGTTGTTAGTAAAACAGAAACTTGTTTAAATGAATTTTTTTCATAAGTGATCTATGATTTTCTTCCCTGGGAAACAGGTTTGACAAATGCCTTCTGACCATCTTAATTTAGTTTCATAAACAAGAGCTTTGTGTATTTGTGCCTGTGACTGTGTTTGTGTATGTGAATGTTTGTGTATATTTGTGTATGTTTGTGTGTGTTTGTACACATGTCTGTCTGTGTCTCGGTTTGTGTATGTTTATGTTTGTATGTTTGTGTTCATGTAAAAGACTGAGTAAAACAATTATTTGGTGATTATCATAGGTAACATATAGTAAAGATATGATAAGGTCAGCTTTTTTTTAGACTTTCTATTTTTCTGAAATCTCCAACTGCTTCCTACCAAGGCTCTCTTCCCTCCAGAAAGATATTCCACAAGGGGCAATACTAGAATGCATCCTTAAAAAAAATGGGATGGTTGGCTTTTTTCTAACACCAGCAACGTGCCACTGTATCTTATACGTCACGTGGAGAATGCAACGTGAAGCCATCCTGCTTCTCAAATAAAAATTTAGGGGCAAAAAAGACCCATTTCAGATGGGTTAGGAGAAAGTAGTTGTAAAAAGTACCCAAGCAACTAGAGAACTTATCAATTCTGGAAATAGACACAACTTCCCAGCTGAGGGTCCCACGAGCCACCTTGACCTCAGCCTGACCCCACCAGCCCTGCCCTCTGATGTGAGGCTCTCTTGCATTTTCTGGTCTAATTGAGATTATTTAATTTAGCATTTGCTCACCTTTGTAAAATAACCACCCTCCTTGCCCAGCTTCTCATATCCTGAGACATGCCTTGCTTCCTATACAAATGCAAGTGCACCTTCTTTCTTCCTTTCATCAATTCTCAGTGGGCACCATGTTAAGAAATGAAGCAAGGGCCTCCCTGGTGGCGCAATGGTTGAGCACTGTGCTGTGGAGCTGTCGGCAGTGCACGATGCGAGTTCGATGCCCAGCCAGGGAGAATCCCACATGGCAAGGCAGACCTCTCCTGCCTCGCCCGCTGCTCCCCTCAGCAGTGTATTTCTGATCTGCCTGTTCTGCTCCCCGCTCTGTCTCTGGTGGACCCTCTCGCCGCCCCATGCCTCTGGCCTGTACCCCAGCTTGTATGTATAAATAAATAAATCTTAAAAAAAAAAAGAAATGAAGCAAAAATAACAAGATGCAGTCGTGGTCCTGAATCATATGAAGGGGTTGGTACAATAGTATGTGGTGAATCGGGTGCTGAATCCAAAGTGTTACCTCTGTTTCTCAGTGAGCCCTTCAACACATGTTTATTGATCACATGCTCTACAGCAGGCCTGATTCTAGATGTTGGAACAACAGGGGTGAAGAAACAGATAAAGTGCCTGTGCGCATAACACTTACATTCAAAGGAAGGAAGACAGGTGATGAGCACATGAACAGATAAACGTATGTATTAATTTCAGCTAATAATAAGTGCTATGGAGAAAATAAAACAGTGTGGTGTAATAGAGTTTTAAACAGGTAAGCCCTAATAGCTCTATCCTCTTGTGACTGGTCCAGGAACAGGCCAAGACTCAATGGAGAGGTGCAGCTAGAGGCCCTTTGCTAAGGAATGTCTCTCTGAGGAGGTGATGCTTAAGAGGCCTGGGAAGATCTGTGGGAAGGGCTTTCCAAGGAGAGGGAACAGCAAATGCTATTGGGGGACAAGTTTGTTGTGTTCAAAGAACAGTCAGAAAGCTGGTGCCTGGAGCTGTGAGCATGGGCATGGAGAGGCACTGGTCTCTTTTCACCCCTCTAATATACCTTCCTGTGTCTCCCAATGGAAAACTAAAGCCAAATGTTCCGGACTCCCTTACAGCAGTGCTCCTGGAAGCTGGGCATGGGTGTGAGCTTAAGAAGATAGAAATGAGGGCCTCCCTGGTGGCACAGGGGTTAAAGTCTCAGTGTTATCAAGCTATCACCAGCCACTGCTGCCTGAGTTCGATCCCAGCCAGGGAGCTGACCCACATAGCTCAGCAGATCTCTCCTGTCTCACCTGCTGCTCCCCTCAACAGTGTATTTTAGTAGATTTGAAACAGGGGTGGATGGGGCAACTCTGCCCAGGCTCTGAGGCAAGAGCCACCAAAAAGCCCCAAAAGGCCAAAAGGTCAAAAGGCCAAAACAGCAAAGGACAGTGCCTGATAAGAGGACAGGTCACTGTCTGTGGGTTCTCAACCAAGCACAATTGCAAGAGATCTCAGGCTATAGGAACAACAACAATAAACATGGGGCTTATTTTACAAACAGGGAAACAGAGCTTACTGCATCCACAAGTGGGCTACTGCACCCAGAAAGCATCAGTGATGGTCACCACTGGTCCCCTCAGAAGCGGTGTCAGAGACACCCAGTGTTAACAGCTCTTTGTGAGATGTTGGGTTAGACCAACAAACAGCTCTTTGAGACACCAGGCCCAGAGCCTCTGGTGGTCCTTTCAGGCAACATCAGAGACAGGACCAGAGGCCCAGTCTCTGCAGAGTCCTTTAGGTTCTCTCCCTCCTCGGAGGGGGCCTGCTGGATGCTTCTTTTCTTCTTTCTTCATCAGAGGCCAGGAATGGAGTCTTCCCCTTCTTTCTTCTCTCCTTGGAGTCTGGAACCATCTTCTTTCTTCTTCTGGGGCCTGGTGGTGGTATTGTCACCTCTCTTCTGTTCTCTTCAGGAGCCTCCTCTTTCTCTCTAGGGCTGGCTTGCCTCTTTTCCTCCTCGCTCTCTCTCTGGGGCTCGCACCTTCCTCTCTCTGTCCCTGGCTTATAGCCTTTTTCAGGGTACCATCCACAAGTCTGATTGGACCATCTTTTGATTCTATGGCTAATTGGACTATTTACCAATCAGTTCCTAGCACCTGATTGGTCCAGTCCACAATTTAGGAGGTACATAAAAGGTCCCTCAGGAACAACTGCCACAATTGACAAAATGGCAGTTACTGGGCTCTGAGGAGCAACTGCAACAACTGACTTATGGTGGAGCAGCGGGGTGAGAGACACCACTGCTCCTGCCAGCTTCCCACTGCTAAGGCAGCTGGGGTTGTGGTAACAGATCCACCTCTCCACTCTGTCTCTGGTGAATCCTCCCAGCTCCCCACCCCCACATTTCTGGCCTACACCCCAGTTCTTGTATGCATAAATAAATAAAAATAAATCTTTATTTAAAAAAAAAAAGGAAGGTAGAAGTGAGGCAGAAGTCATCTTCCTGCTGCCTTTGTCTACTGCTGGCTGACAAGGTCAGGCTGTTTCTCTGCAGCAGTGTCCACTTTTTAGTCACTTGTTTTGTGGGCAACTAGCTTCCTGATCCTTGGGTTACTGCTATTGTGCTATTCTCTGGAAATCAGCAGTTCCTGCAGCAGCTCCTGATCCCCACCTTCTGTGTTTGAGTTGGGGTTGGGGGACAAAGGCAGCAAGGCACAGTCAGTGGTAGCAGCTCTCCTGGCAGGTAAGTTCAGCAGTGTTAATCCAGGGCTCATCCTAGTGGCCCAGCCCAAAGCCTCCTATATCCTTCAAAAGGAGCCAGTTCCTTGTATTCAATCTCTTTCTGCCTCATATACCAGGAGTGGTCTCTTGTTTCCTGCAGTGGGTCCTGAGTGTATGGGGGTTTGTGAGATTCAGTTCTCACCTTTGGGAAACTCTGCCATTGAACAAAGTATCATCTATCCAGGCCTTCTGTTTCCCAGAACAGAGCCAACTCCCTCCTCCCCTCACTACCTCAGGGAAGCTCAAATTTGCTCAAAGATTGTTGGCAGTCTCAGTAAACAGTCCCTTTGTCTGCCACGCTTATTGAGTTGTTCAAAGAATTTGAGTAGATCCGGCAAGTTTGGTTTCCTCTCCCTTTTCCTGAATAGGTTACACTTGCTCATGGACCTAGTCTTTATTACAATTCTCACAGGCTAGCCAGATGTGGAAATGATACTGTTCTGGATTTCCAGATGACTTGCCAATGAAAGTAAAATATTATGGAGTGCTACTGTGCAAAAAGCACGAAGGGACTCCAGGTCCCTTCTAAACGTACTAGGACTCCAGGTCCTAGTAGTCCAATGAAGAAAAATAAATAACAGACCATAATAACTAACGCTGATCAAGTGTTTACTAGGCACTGCTCCAAGTGAATTCTCACCACAGTGCTATGAAGCACGTCTTATTGTTTCTCCCATTTTATAGATGAGGAAACTGAGACCTGGAGGGGTAAGACCCTGTTCTAGAGTCACACATAAAGGAGGACTGCTGGAATTTAAACCCAGCAGCTGGGCCCAAGCCCTTGTAGTTAATCACAGTTGGCCAGATGTAAGGCTCAAAAAAGCATTAAGAGGACAAAGCAGAGGAATCAGGGCAGGCTTCTCCTCTTCTGGAAGAAATCATCCTTCTTCTGATCAATCCAGCAAATTTGCTTTTGACCTAAACTTTGTGCTCAACACTGAGGTATGTGCTGGTAATAGAAAGACGAATGAGGCCTGCTCTCCTGCCCTTGGGGGATCACCAAGTGGGAGCAGAAGCTGACAGCTAAGAACATTAATTACTATTGGGAAACTAAGGGGCTTGGAGATCGCACCAAAGGATGGATGACTCTGTAAGTGACTTACAGGTAAGAAAGCCTTCTGCGAGTTGGACTTTGAACAATGAAGATGTTTGCCAGGTGGATATTCTGGGTGGGGATGGGGGAGGTAAGGATCAAGGGGAAGGGGCAGAAAGGCATCCCACATAGAGGGACCAGCAAGTGCAAAAACTAGGACGAGGGGAATAAAATGGTGTCAAAGGAGGCTGCAGAGTGAGCGGTAGCCATGTATTGAAGACACCACTAAACCGTGCTGAGAAGTTTGCATGCTGCTTAGGGAAGTGTTTTTCAAACTGAGGGTTGTAACCCAAATGAGTATCATGAAATCCATTCAGTAAGTCAAGACAAGTATATTATTCACCCCCGCCCCGCCCCACTTTTATTGCAGACATAATCGACAAACACACCATCTATGTTTAAGGTAGACAGCATACTGATTTCATACACATACCACAATATGTTTAGTTAACATTCATCATCTCCTAGAAATGCAAAGAAAAGAAAAAGAAAAAATTACTTTTCTCCTTGTGATGGGAACTCTATTTACGGCTTAACAACTTTCAAGTAGAACATACAGTAGTGTTAACAGCAGTCACCATGTTATACATTATATACCTAGCATTTATTTCTTATAAATGGAATTTGGAGCTTTTTGACCATCTTCAGCTAATCTTCCCTCCCCTGCCTCTGCCTCTAGTAACGGAATGTCTTTCTCTGTGAGGTTTTTTTGTTGTTTTTTTTTAAGATTCCCTTTTAAGGTTTTAAGATTCAGGGGCTCCCTGGTGGTGCAAGGGGTTAAGTCTCAGCACTGTGAAGCTATCCACAGCCATTGCAGCACGAGTTCAATACCTGGCCAGGGAGCTTCCCACATGGCACAGCAGACCTCTCCTGTCTCACCCGCTGCTCCCCTCAGCAGTGTATTTCAGTAGATCCGCCTGTTCTGCTCCCCACTCTGTCTCTGGTGAATCCTCTCGCCCCCCACCTCTGGCCTACACCCCAGCTCTTGTATGCATAAATAAATAAATCTTAAAAAAAAAAAGATTTACATAAGCGCGATCATACGGTATTTGTCTTTCTCTGACTTACTTCACTTAGTATAATGCCCTTGAGATCCACCCATATTGTCAGAAATGGCAGGAGTCCCTTCTTTTTATGGCTGAAAAATATTCCATTGTATACACTGTATATGCCACACCCTCTTTATCTATTAATGGACATTTAGGTTGTTCCCCTGTTTTGATTATCATAAATAATGTTGTGATGAACATCCAGGTGCAGATCTCTCTTTGACAAAGTATTTTTGTTTCCTTTGGACGTGTTCCCAAAGAAGTGGAATTGCTGGATCATGTGGCAGTTCTATTTTTAATTTTTGAGCAACCTCCGTGCTATTTACCATAGTGACTGCACCAATTTACAGCCCACTGATAGTGTTTCTCCACATCGTGCCAACACTTGTTACCCCTTGTCTTCTCGATGAGAGCCGTTCTGGCAGGTATGAAGTCACATCTCATTGTGGCTGTGATTTGCATTTCCCTGATTTTAGTGGTGTGGAGCATCTTTTCATGTACCTGTTAGCTGTTCATATATACTCTTTGGAAAAATGTCTAGACCCAGCATTTCTTTTTTTTCCTAAAGATTTATTTATTTATACATACAAGCTGGGGTACAGGCCGCGGCATGGGGCGGCGAGAGGGTTCACAAAAGACAGAGTAGGGAGCAGAACAGGCAGATCAGAAATACACTGCTGAGGGGAGCAGCGGGCGAGGCAGGAGAGGTCTGCCGCACCATGTGGGAATCTCCCTGGCCAGGCGTCGAACTCGCATGGCGCGCTGCCGACAGCTCCACAGCACAGCGCTCAACCTCTGCGCCACCAGGGAGGTCCTAGACCCAGCATTTTTAAAAATGAAAAAAATAGGATGGAATAGACAAATGAAATAGAGATGATATTTTTTGTATTAAGACTAGGGCCTCCCTGGTGGCGCAGAGGTTGAGCGCTGCGCTGTGGAGCTGTCGGCAGCGGCGACGCGGGTTCAACGCCCAGCCGGGGAGAATCCCACATGGTGTGGCAGACCTCTCCTGCCTTGCCCGCTGCTCCCCTCAGCAGTGTATTTCTGATCTGCCTGTTCTGCTACCCTCTCTGTCTCTGGTGAACCCTCTCGCCACCCCACACCTTTGGCCTGTACCCCAGAATGTATAAATAAATAAATAAATCTTTAAAAAAAAAAGAGTAAATACTATTATATGAAACTGTTGTTTCAATTCTAAATAGTGTGAAAGACACTGCAAGCTTTCTATCAACCCATGCTCCTCTTCATTTCAAAATTCTGATCTCCAAGTTTTGGCACATGGCTGCCAAGACAGACTACACTTCCCAGCCTCTGTTACCAGACTGGGTGAGTGACTACATTCTGGCCAGTGGAGTGTGAGCAGGAAGGCAGTGTGCCACTTTGGATCACGTTCCTAAAAGGAATAGCATCTGCTTCGTTTGTGTCTCCCCCTTTTCCCATCAGGTAGGATGCAGAGTTGATGGTAGGAACAATAGTAGCCATTTTGGGCCTAAAGTTGCGAGTTGTATATAGAGGGTATCAGGACTGTGAAGAGCACATCCCTCTACTATAAAAGATGAACGAAGTTATGTGATAGAAAAGTTAACTTCTGTTTTATTTAAGGCATATTTACATTTCTGTTACCTCAGACTGGAACAGAAGGTTAATGTTCTGGTTCTAATCTCATATCTGCCACTTAACAGTCTTGTCATGCTCAGCATCTATAAAATGGGGATAAAACCAGCCACCTTCCCTATTACATGATTCTGCAAAAGATAAAGTAGATGAAAGGAAGTATAAATGCAAAATAATAATAATTTTTTAAATGTTCCACAATCACCAAGGACTCCAACAATGCAGGTAATAACATAAATCTTCATTATTCTGTATTTGTGAATTTTCCTGATGGCTAATATTTATTTGCGACCCCAAAAGCAGCACTCACAGTGCTTTCCTGGTCATTACAAACATGTGGCAGGGGTGAAGAATTTGTGTCAGTCTGTGTGTATGGGTGACCCAACATTGCCTGCTGAGGTCAAACAAGGTGATCCTCTGCCTTCTCGTTTCAGCTTCATACTGTAAACAAGTATCGTTTTGTTATATATTTAGTACCATAGTCTCTGCATTTTTGTGCTTTTGGTGGGGGGATAGGGGGATTGGTTTGCTATTTAAAATTGCCCCTAAGCACAGTGCTGGAGTTTTGCCTGGTGTTCCTGCATTGGAGAAGGCTGTGATGTGCCCAGTAGAGAAAAGCTTTCCTCAAGAGTTATAGGACTACTGCCATGAGTTTAATGTACGAGCTCACATATATGTATACACAAACACACACACACACACACACTCAATAAGATGCTTTTTATTTTTTTAAAAAATTATTTTTTAAGATGCTTTTTATTTTTTAAAATTTTTATTAAAAAAAATTATTTATGCATACAAGAGCTGGGGTATAGGCCCAAGGTATGTGGGTTTGAGAGGATTTACCAGAGTCAGAGTGGAGAGCAGAACAGGCAGAGCGACTGAAATACACTGCTAGGGGGAGCAGTGGGCGAGGCAGGAGAGGTCTGCTGTGCCATGTGGGAAGCTCCCTGGCTGGGGATTGAACTCGTGCTGCAGTGGCTGCAGATAGCTTCATAGTGCTGAGATTATTCCCTTGTGCCGCCAGGGAGACCCAATAAGATATCTTTTTTTTTTAAGATTTATTTATTTATGCATACAAGCTGGGGTGTAGGCCAGAGGTGTGGGGTGGTAAGAGGATTCACCAGAAACAGAGTGAGGACCAGAACAGGCAGAGCGACTGAAACATACTGCTGCGGGGAGCAGCAGGCGAGGCATGTGGGAATCTCCCTGGCTGGGTATCGAACTCATGCTGCAGTATCTCTGGATAGCTTCACAGTGCTGTGCTCAACCCATTGTGCCACCAGGGAGGCCCCCGATAAGATGTCTTTTAACAGAAACACACACAAAGTGTTTGTGACCAGAGGCAAGCAGGAATCTAACCCTGATTTCCCCTAAAAGCAATGATTCCATATTCATCAATTTAGCATTTGCAGTGACTTTCTAGAACATAGCTATGAAAATAGACAGTTTTAATAGCACTCCTGCATGCCACATTCCACACCTGTCCACCTTATACTTTCTTTGACGTAGTCTCAAGTATTTCTTACAACATCACAAAGGAAAGGTTTTTGTCCAAGTGACCTAAGTCTCTGTTAGTGACCTAAGTATTAAAGTTGATTGACAACTCTATTTTTCATTGCAGACAGTTGATCAACTGGATGTTTTGTGGTCCCATTTTCCCCTGGTAGGTCAATAGTCTTTTCTGATGACTACATTCAGTCTTTGCCAATTTCAGAGACACTTACAGTGTGACTGACACTTGAATTTTTTCCAAAAATTTCCTGCAACTTTTTTTAAATGAAAAATTTCTCTTTTTTCCAAACTAAGGTCTTACATACTTATTACTGAGTCAACCTACTAGTACAGAACCACACACAGAAAAATGAAAGGAAAAAAAAAAAAAGAACCACACAAAGAGAAAACTAAATTCCTAAGAAAACATGTCCGAATATTAGTGATGATTTCAGCATGATATGAGAAGATGCTAATGATCTTGAGATAGCATAAATACGTGTGCATCTCGTGCGATCCTCCATCGAGACCCAGCTAGGGGCTTCCCCAGTGCTTCCTCTTGGAGTTGTACCTGATTTTATTACCAGGTTTCATCCCAATTCATTGGGAAATGGTACAATTCTGCTTTTGTTTCTTGGCAAGGAATCACCTGATCCTGAAAGTCTCGTGAGAAGACTTGGTAGGGAACAGAGTCAACCACACACAAGGCGACAGCCAAGAAAAGGAGAAATTGGAAAGATTTCAAACACGCAGAGACATTGAAAAAATAGTAAAATGAACAGAACCCCTCACCCTCCTTCTCGCATGAGAGAGTCATCAGATTCCTGTAGAGTGGAAGCTAGGACCAAGGAAGGCAAGGTGGCAGAAAACAAACCAGTTTGGAACAAAGATGTGATGGAGCAGATCCCTGGACTGGTAGGAAGGAGACAACATCTCAAGTTGTCTGTGGTCCACAATCGACTGTTTTGTCTGAGTTCTAGAATTGCCACAGTTTTGTTTTCACAGCAGTTGTATCATATTTCAACCACCTCATGTGTTAACTCAGCATTTGAGGGTAAATAGAGAGCCCAACCTCCATTTGTAATGTGGTTTCTCTGAGAAGATGGGTTAAATTTTGAGTAAATTTGCACAAACAAACTTTTGAAACCTGACCCAATAGAAGCCAGAGAATTGTCTGCTCTTTTTACTTGTCCTTAAATTCCTTGAAGCATCCCAGCTGCCTTCCTCATGCTACTGTCCTGGGATTTGGGGATGAAATGTGTTTTCCTTACTAAATTATGATTTTCTAAACTTCCGTTTCCAAAATGGATTTAACCAGACAGGAAGGAAGAAGACTCGAGACCTGACCCCTATGAGTCAGATTTTCCCAGCCCAGCTTCATGATTTTGTCTGAAGTAAATGCTGAGGGATAGATAATCCTGCCCAACTCAAAACTCACCTATGACACTTTCAACTCACATTCTCATCTTAAACTTTCAGTAGTTATTTGCGTCTGTACAATGTAGACAACATATTTGGAGTTATAATTCATTTTAGCATTTTATTATGTAACTTCTTATCTGTTCTCCAGTTGTTCAATGCATCTTATTTGTGCCTTTTCATAAAATTGGAAACGATGACCTTTCATCTGCCCTCAGTCAGCTTTTTGGGCCCCTGTCAAACCACGAGCACCAGCAGTGTGATATGTAAGGGAAGACCTTAAACTTAGAGACGGGTAACTTAGTCAGAATTCTACTCTGCCATTTACTACCCACATGACCTTGGTAAACAATTTCATTTTTGAGTCTTGGTTTTCTCATCTCTGAAAGGAAATGATCTGTCACATGTTAGGAACCCAATACATGGTCATTCTCACAAATGACACGTGCTGTCTGACACCATTTAATGAAGTTCTAGAACAAGCAAAACTAATCTGTAGTGACAGAAAGTAGATGAGAGGTTGTCTGAGGCTGGTGGGGGAGAGAGAGGGACTGCAGAGGGCAAGGGAATCTTGGGGAAGAGGGTATATGGAAAAATTTTTTTTAAAGATTTATTTATTTATACAAGAGCTGGGGTGTAGGCCAGAGGTGTGTGGGGCGGGGAGGAGAATTCACTAGAGACAGAGTGGGGAGCAGAACAGTCAGATTGACTGAAATACACTGCTGAGGGGAGCAGCGGGCGAGGCAGGCGAGGTCTGCTGTGCCATGTGGGAAGCTCCCTGGCAGAGGATTGAACTCGTGCTGCAGTGGCTGCAGTAACTTCATAGTGCTGAGATTTAACCCCTTGCACCACCAGGGAGGCCCTGGAAGTGTTTTATATCTTGATTGTGGTGGTGGTTATCACAGGTGTGCACTTGTTAAAACACATTACACTGTGCACTTAAAATGGGTGCCAGTTAGTATGTATGTAAATTAGCCCTCAATAAAGTTACTTTTTAAAATGTTTATTCCCTTCCTTTCGCCATCAATGAAAATGTGTTGGATTAAGGGGACACATTCCAGAACCAAATATGCATTTTCAGTTCTCTTTCATTTTAGATAACTCATATTATTTATAATTGTCCTCAGGGATCAATATAATTAAATGAGAATTTACTTGATATCAAATCTCACTTTATAAGTGATCTGTATTATAAAATTTGAGAGCTGTGTCATGTGAAGTGTGAGGATAGGAAAGTATACTTAATGACACATTTCAAAAAAAATTGCTAACTTAAGGGTGAAAGTATTTTTCTGGTAAAATATTAAAAGCTTGCCACAAAACAAGGTAATGACGTAATGGTGAGGACTTGCACAAATGGAATGGCCTCACCCTTGTCTGCTCAGCGTTCCTCACCTCCTCCTCCACCCCCATTCTCATTGCAGCATCTCCTTTTCTCTAGGAGTAAAGGGAACATACCAGGCATCATCTATTAAGGAATTTTCCTGGAGTCTATGCCCACAACACTTACTTATGTTCCATTGGGAATAACACCTTTGTCACATGTTCACAGCTAGCTGCAAGGGAATCTGAAGAATTTAGTCTTTTTTTTCTTAAGATTTATTTATTGGGCCTCCCCGGTGGCGCAGCGGTTAAGCGCTGCGCTGTGGAGCTGTCGGCAGCAGTGACGCAAGTTCCGCGCCAGGCCGCGGAGAATCGCACATGGCGCGGCAGACCTCTTCTGCCTCGCCCGCTGCTCCCCTCAGCAGTGTATTTCTGATCTGCCTGTTCTGCTACCCGCTCTGTCTCTGGTGAACCCTCTCGCCGCCCCACAGCTCTGGCTTGTACCCCAGCTTGGATGTATAAATAAAAAAAATAAATCTTTAAAAAAAAATTAAAAAAAAGATTTATTTATTTACGCATACACAAACTGGGATGTAGGCCAGGTGAGGGAGGGTGTGAGAGGATTCACCAGATTCGGAGTGGGGAGCAGAACAGGTGGATCTATTGAAATGCACTGCTGACGGGAGCAGCTGGAGAGACAGGAGAGGTCTGCTGCGCCATATGTGGGTTAGCTCCCTGGCTGGGAATGGAACACCACCTAGGATAAAGGGGCGCCAAATGGCAACGGTTAATCTCTGCCCAAAGTCCAATCTGGTGATAGAACAGTTCATACACAATAGTAGAAAATTGAAGATTAACCAAATTAATGATGTACATCCATGTTATGGTCATATCACAATGATTATGTTTATCCATAGTTCTTGAAATAGAAATAAATCAATGGTACATTGTTAAAGGAGGGAGGAGCAGGTCACTAAAAATATTAACTCTGTTGTATAAAATGTTTATAGTGTGTGTGTGTGTGTGTGTGTGTGTGTGTGTGTGTGTGTGTAAAGTCTGGATGTGGCTGAAGTATTTCTCTCTGGAATATAAGATTACATCACATAATTTTTTTTTTAAAGATTTTTTTTTTAAAGATTTATTTATTTATACATACAAGCTGGGGTACAAGCCAGAGGCATGGGGTGGTGAGAGGGTTCACCAGATACAGAGTGGGGAGCAGAACAGGCAGATCAGAAATACACTGCTGAGGGGAGCAGCGGGCGAGGCAGGAGAGGTCTTGCCGCACCATGTGGGATTCTCCCCGGCCGGGCGTCGAACTCGCATCACGCGCTGCCGACAGCTCCACAGTGCAGCGCTCAACCGCTGCGCCACCAGGGAGGCCC
>PVIJ01015894.1:0-34715 GCA_004024925.1 Scalopus aquaticus
GAGCTTCCATACGACCCAGCAATCCCACTTTTGGGAATTTACCCAAAGGATACAAAAACACTAATCCAAAAGGATACATGCACCCGTATGTTCATTGCAGCACTGTTCACAATAGCAAAGGTATGGAAGCAACCCAGATGTCCAAAAATAGATGATTGGATCCAGAAGATGTGGTACATATACACAATGGAATACTATCAAATAACCATCTCTTATCTGTTCTCACCAACCAGAGTAAACTCAATTATTTTGTTCATTTTGGAATGGACTAGATTCACAAGAAGTTACAAAATTAGGGCAGAGTTCCTGTTTTCTTCATCGAACTTACACAATAACATTTTACACAACCATAAACAGAACATCTAGTAAATGGATGTTGGTACAATGATCTAAACTCAGACTGAGCCTTTAAAAATATAAATTTTATCAAGCTGACTATCCTTTTGCTAAAATTTGTTAATGGCTTCTCATCACTTTATAACAATGACCAAAACCTATAAACTGGTTCATAAATACTATGGTAATCATCACTCTGGCTTTGCCAGAGAAGACCTGTTTCTCACATGGGATAATGAATTATCCCATTTAGAGTTTTAGAACTCCCAGAAGTATGGTGGTTTAGATGATAAATTATATAGACACACCACTATGAGCTCCAAATCTGTGGTCCTGTCTATAGAGACACCTAGTTTTATTTTGCTCCATCCCATTTCTTGATCTTGATTCCCTGTAACATATATCTTCATTTCTTGGGATGGGATAAAGGAGGTGCAATGTTTTGTATTGCCACAGGACCTTTGCATGTGTTCTTTCTACCTGGAACACTCTTCTATCATCATTTGGGTAATCACCACACTTTTGGTGATTAGCTTCTACTTGTCTTAGTTCATCTGAATCATGATTGCTTCCCCAGACTAAGTAATGTTCCTCTATTATATATCCTCACCCTACCATGGACCTCTCCTTTGAATTGTTTATCACAGATGTAATGTTATGTGTGTTGCTATACAAAGAGGAAGCTAGGAGTAGATTTGTGTTTGCTAAGCCTCATATCCCCCATATCAGCATGGAACTTGCTATACATTAGAGGATTATTTAGACCTAGGTACTGAATAGATAAAAGCTCTGCTGACAGCTTCATGAGGGTAAAAAGCAAAGTGAATCATGACTTCAGGAACAAACAAAAGCAAAAACTGCCTTGCATCACCTTTGCAGATTGCTGCTTCTGTGGTTCAGTTAGTAATTTAAGATCAAAATTTGGAAAATGAAAAGCTCAAATTTAAAACTTGGTACCCATACACTGAAGAACTTTACATCAGTATTTTACTGAGGTATTTACTTCTTTGAACCTTAATTTCTTTTATTTGTAAGTAGTAGTAGTAGTAGTAGTAGTAGTAGTAGTAGTAGTAGTAGTAATAGTAGCAGTAGTAATAAAGGGGATAATAATATTAAAGTCATCTACCTTCTATATTCTTGTAAGAGTTGAATAAAAATTTGAGTGAGTACTGAACACTCAGGCTTCATTAGGCGAATGTTTGCTCTTATCATTAACAACTAAAGTTGTTTCTAATATATCTTTTGCCCTGGGTCTAAGTGATTTCCCTGTTTCATAAATAAGGATTTAATGCTCCACCCCAGCACTGCCTCCTCCTCACCTACAATCTCCTGCCCCAGACATGCAATGCTATCCTTGCCACTGCGTAGGCCAAACCTGGTAGCATCTTTGATTCTTCCCTTTCTCTCTACTACACATCATATCCATCAGGAAAACTCGTCGGCTCTGTCTTCAAAGTAATTCAGAATCTTGCTGTCCCCACCACATCCACTACCACCATCCCGACCCACCTGAATTATTGCATCAATCTACAAATAGGTCTCCCTGCTTCTGTCCTTGCTCTTCAGAGCAGCCATAAAGACTGTTAAAATGTTTGTCAAGTCAGGTTGCTCTGACCTATTCGAACTCCTCCAAGATTTCCCATGCCCGTGGAATAAGTGCAGCATATTCTAGAATGGCAACATTACCCTGCTACCTCCCTTCTTTTTTGGAACGGTCCTTCTATTTTTCTTCTCCATTCTTTATATCTTTTTTTCAATGGAGAGACTTCCCTGACTGCTCTCCTTAAAATCACAAACTCAACCCTCTGTATCCCCTTCCAGACTTTATTTCTCTGCAGCACTCATCACCTTCTATACACTTCGTTTTCATGATATATACATTATATGTATACATGATGTATGCATGATACTTAGTTATTTGTTTTCTTTATAGTCTGGTTTCTCCACTAGAATGGAAACTCCGTGAGGGCAGGAAATTTCATCTGTTCTATCCCTGTTGCCTCCCTGGCATCTAACACTGCATACATGTATGAGGTACTCAATAATTATTTCTTAAATGAATTATAAAGATGGATAAATGGATGGAAGTGGTACTACTGCTCCTATGAAAAGAGCAGTCATACTCAATTTGGCCTAAGTTATAAGACACAGACTATGGCACCAAACTGTGTCAAACATGTGTTGGGTAGAGGAGCAGGAGGAAGCAGTGTTAGCTAGGAATCTGGTTAGCTTTCAGATTAGCTAAGCACATACTGATGTCAGTCTCCTGATGGCAGCTGCATCCTCTCTTGGCAGGGACACTGATAGTACATACGGGGTGGCAAAGGCCCTCCTTGCCACTTGGGGGCTGCAGAGTGCTGAGTGTAGGAGGATGAAGGTGGGTACTCCCTGTGCGTATAAAGGAGAGCACGTGTCCACATTCAGAAAATGATCTCATCATGTAGGCCAGCCAGAGATTTCTACAGACTGGCTAAATTTAGAGTGATGTCGGCTGCAGAAGACTCTGGCCAGAAACCCCACTGGCTCGGGGGCCAAAATGAGGCAGTTTTTATACTATCTAAATTCATTTCCCATTGTCAATTTCAATGAAATTTCCAGAAGAATGTATGCTGAGAAACTGGCTCAAGATCTATTGTCCAGATGTTGGCAAAATAAAGGCCCAAAAAAGAGATATTTAAAGTTGGCTGCCTCTCTTGTGACTCCGCAGATTTTTGCCAAACAAACAAGCTTGTTTTATTAGAAGCTGAAGAGTGATCCAAGGATCTGGGTGGACAGGCCTTAGAAGAAACTTTGGGCTGTATTCAGACAAACTTGGACCCAACAGAGGACAGTGAATTCTCTGTTAGAATGCTGCTATTCACAAACTCAGGGAAATGAACTTTGATAAAAAAAAAATCCCAAGAGCACTGATCTCATAAAAGCAGTCTGCAAATCTGAAATCTGAATTTTGTACTACTGTTACCAAAAGGCATGGGACACTTGCAGAAATTACAACTACATTATTACCACAGTTTTTAAGGCTAGAAGGCCTTTTAAAGAAGGCATCTTACACACCTTTTGTTCCAGGTTTCCCATATCAAACCATGCCTTGCATTTCTGAATGCAGTTCTCTCTGAAGGTTGGCCAGGCAGGGTAACATCAAGGCATTTGCTGTGACTGTTCTCATGAATTTTCTATGTTTTTCAATTTTTATTGTGAAATGCTTAGCTCAGGCTCCTATATCAATTGCTCAGAATCCCTTCTCCACCTAGTTCTCTTGGCAGAGCTTGGTGGGGTTGAAGAACAAAATCTCCACCAGTTCTGCCTTGGGAATTCTTAGCAATTAATTGATAGAGCAACTAAGAGATAAGAAAGTTCTACAGAAGATAACTGAATTGTCATCTAGCTTATTAATGATAGAGGCAATTTCAGGTCCAAATCCTTTGATTTTTATAGATTAACTTTACCAAAACTAGGATAGATAAAATGAGTTAGATCTTATTTGATCAAGTTAGTGTTCAAAACTATATATAACTTCTAAAGTATTGAGAAATTATAGCTATCTAGAAAACATGCCCTAAAATTCCAGGAAGCATTGCATTGGTTGAAAGAGTGTCAATATATGTTTGTTACATGATAAGCCATCCTGGACTGTCTGCTTTAAGTGACCAGAATGATTAACTAGAAATTTTCAAGTAGTTTTTATATAATGTCATCAACTTAGCTGAAAAATAATACAGTTCTGATGGTTAATGTAGTGTGGAATAAGTACTTACAGTTCTTAACATTTGTACATAAAATAATTACTACAGGCTACCACATCAAATCAAAAATAAAGAAATGTAATAGTCTATTGACCTTTATGCTTGCAACTCCAGAAATAGTGGCTAAGTGAAAACAGATATTTTATTCAAATAAAATCGTAATAATTTTGTAGCTTAATTTTTTTCTCTAACTCACTTTGGTAATTTTTTGGTACTCTAGATGAGTTATTATGAGGCTCCTCAAACTATAGCCCATGCCCTAAAGAAAATGTTTATGATCTCACTGGGATAATTGTATTCTCCTATTAAATATCACACCTTCAGGGCTAGTTATTGTTGAGTATAAATGTGCCACTTTATATGCAAATAAATGTGAGATTTGAATATGAAGTTCTGCATATATCTACTGACAAATCATCTTATTATGATTCATGTGAACAGACAGAACTTCTTAAAATATGAGATGATAATGTCACACAGGAGAGGCAATTTTTCCTTGAACTTTTGTTTTCAAAATGTTCATATATGACTAGAAATATTTTTTTCATACAACCACATCAGCTTTGGGGTTAGATTCTGAACTTTATTTTGAGTCAAAAGATTTCACAGTATTGTGATAACTTACTATCAAAATTTATGTTTTCCCCTGAACATGACTTTTTTTTAATCCTTTTCCTCTGTATCCACACACCTGTAAAGATCTATGGACACCTCAGAGTTCAGTTTTCCTAAGAAGTCTGCTTTAATTCCACCTAGAAAAGCAGAGAGCTTCCACAAACATTGTACTTGAAATCTAATCACTTCATGTCACATATCTGCATTTTCCTGGGGGGAAAAAAAAATCTTCATTGAATTGGGTTTTTGACAGTACCTTAGTAAAACCCACAATTCTGTTTCACACTCGAAGGAACAATGTTCTTAAATTTCAAATTCCATCTCAGAATTGTGCCTTGGATTTTTATGACCCCCCATCTCATGTTACTATTTTTAACATAATACAGTATTCTTTTATCTGCAGAGTTACCAATATAAAATAAACACTATTTAAGTAAGGCCTTTAATCAACATTGTTACAACTTTCCCTACAGCTGTGCTGTCCTTGCCCTAAATTGTCATAAGAAGATGGGAAAACTCATTGACATGAATGCTGAAGACTAGATTCTAATCTGTGGCCAATGCATTTGACTCCCTAAGGTTAAAGAGTGACTTATTTGAAAAAGAACTAAAGGGCAGGAGATAAGTGAGGATACCTTGGGGCTATATCACCAAGTTAAGATATTTTTGCACATTTGGGAATAGAATTACTTATGTTGAAATTTGGGGAACACTGACACTCAAACTAGAAAGTCATTCACCTATGAGTCAAAACTAAGTGTTTAAACTTCTTGAGAAACACCTAAAATTTTATCATTGAAGTCAGAGTCTGAGTATTATACATTTTGGTTAAAATTTAGGGATAATAGGAGATAATATAGTTAGTATTAGATACTGTTACATTAAATTAAATCCCTAATCCCAGGGATTCCATTGAGTCATGTTCATCAACAATATTCTTCTCAGTCCAGATTCAAAGGATATAATTATCATACTCAAGAGACAATTCTTTCCTTGAATTTTTGTTCTGAATTTGAACCAATGAAACACACAATTCTACTTTCACATTTGATCAACTTGAATAGCAAAACTTGGATAAATAGTGTTATGAGATACATTTACATTGATTGTTTAAAAGCAGTTACATTTATTTGATTAAAGTAAATTAACCCCTGGGCCTCCCCGGTGGCACAGTGGTTAAGCGCTGCGCTGTGGAGCTGTTGGCAGCAGTGACGCTAGTTCGGCACCTGGCCGGGGAGACTCCCACATGGCACGGCAGACCTCTCCTGCCTCACCCACTGCTCCCCTCAGCAGTGTATTTCTGATCTGCCTGTTCTGCTCCCCACTCTGTCTCTGGTGAACCCTCTTGCCGCCCCACGCCTCTGGCCTGTACCCCAGCTTGTATGTATTAAAAAAAAAAAAAGTAAATTAACCCCTGCTAGACTGTAACTTTTTACTAAGGTAAAGTTTGAGATTGTTTTATATATTGCTTTTTAATTCTTGCTTTGAACAGTCCCTATCACCAAGAAAGTCCTCAAAGACATTGATGTGTGAATGCTTTTACTACCCTATATATTATCCCTTTTCTTGTCCATACTTCCAAAACTGTAGTCCCACAATATTATCCCATTCGTTGAGTTGTAAATATAAACACACAAATATACACACAGAAAGTCTAATGTAGAAATAGACATGTTTTCCTATAGTCTGTAAAGTAGATAAATTCTTATGAGCCCATAATCACTTAGATGTTCCACTGGAAAGCAAAGAAATGGACTAAATCTTTCCTAAAATGAGAATAGTTTCTTAATACAAAATTCATCCAATTTAATTAACATTTTAATGTTAGAAGAAAAAGCTGAGATTACCCTGAAAACAATGAATTTAAATAAAGATATTTATGGTTCCAGGGCACAAATGGACTTCCATTGAGCTGGCATTTATCCCCTGATATTTGGGATGGGTCACTGGAAAGGTTTGTGCTTTAAAACTAGCCTCTTTATCAATCTTCTTTTTATAAACCTTGCTCTACTTATCCCACTTTCCAAAATGAAGTCAGGATATCTACCACAAGTATGAATCTGATAATATTGCTTCTTAAAACACTACAATAGATCTCATCATTTTAAAAGCAACATTTTTGGCACTTGTTTGACATAAAAGTCCTGACTAGAACTGTGTCCTTCCTGCAGATTCAATCCTACTTTCCTCCACTTCCTACCTTAAACTATACTAACACTGAAGAGATAGTTATTATCTTGCTAAACACATGGCATTAGTTTGAACCTCTATATCTTTACTAATGCCATTTCCTTTATCTCCAACATTCCTTTGTCTTTCTTCACTTTGTTGACATCTTCTCCCTATAAGAATTATCAGGTGTCCTGAAAGAGATTCTTGATCCTTCCTTCCTCTGCTATAGTCCAATATAAAACTGATATAGCTCAGCATTTTCTGTTATAGTAAAATTAAATTATATCTAAGTTACGTGTCCGTTTCCTACTCTAACGTCTAAGTATTTCCATTACTCAAACCACATCAAAGTCAAGTTATTGCTTCCAGCACTCATTTTGAAATCAATGGAATTAACACAGGTTGAAACAAATTGAGTACATCACATCTTGTTTTTTAAACCATCAACACCACATAATCTCTGAAAGTTATGTCCTGGGAGTTTTCAGAGATTATCATCCTTTTTTTTTTTTCCTCACACACTCTTTTCTGCTGAATGAAACTACTGATAACCTTCATAATTATAGAATGGCAACACTTTTATAAGTGGCTGTCAAAAAAAGTAATATTGCTAACACTGATCGATTAGTAAAAAAAGGCTGTACTGGGAACTCAGGTGAGAAAAACACCAAAGCCTGAGTACTTAGTATTATGTGCTGACATTTGTAAAAATAATTATTTAAATTGCAAGGAATGTTTGTATTAAAGCACTCAGTTATTTCATAGTAACCAAATTGAGTATTATTTAAATATCTGAAGTGTTTCTATAGTTTTCTTTTTAAGATTTCAAGAAAAATTTATAAATTCAAAAAATAATCATAAAAAATTTCTCTATTTCAATTTAGTACACTAACACATTGCCAAGAGATACTTTCTTATAGTTATTATAAACTCGGGAAAAAATACAATAGAAATACTGACATAACTTTAACAATGGTGTTTCCAGCAGTAATCTTAGTATTATCAGTAGGTTTTGAGGTCCCCAGTCTCCAATTCCCAGACAAAGCCATGACTTAATCAGCACTCTCCAAAGCACAAAGCAGGCAATCTTTTTTGTCCTTTGTGCATTTTTCACATCTTAGAACTGTCCTTGTTCAATCTTCCAGTGTGCCATCTACCCCCACATCTGTCTCACCCTATATCACACTATTCTTTACAATTTCTTTGGTGGCTTAGTTTTGTTACTACACTGAAATCTTATGCATAATTATGTGAAGTTGCTATGGAGATTTTGTGTGATTTGTCATGAGGAAAATCTATTGTGTTTGAGATAATTCCCCATATTAATGACTCAAGAACCCATTTTCCCTCTTATTTTCTCTGGGATCATACCAACTGCATATATTTGAATATCTATAAGCAAAAGTCATTTTATAACTAACATAACCAAAAAAGGTATTAAATTCACTAGTAAGATGAAGCATGTTAGTGTAACCAGGTCAATTTCTTATGATTTAGAAAGAACTTCTACTACAGTGCTTTTTTGAATACCAGCTGAGCTTTTGTATGCATCCCTTAGGAATGGACCCCAAAGAAGTTCTACAATTATACATTTTAAAAGTCCATCGCTAACTATATGATATATACTTTGGCTATATCATGACTCACAAGTGTAATTTTGTGCTAAACTATTGCACAAAATAAGGACAGATATAGAAACCTTATTAAAATATTTATTTGACCTTCTATGGCACAGATCTTTTAGAAGGGGAAGCTGAGGGTGAAATTGATTATTTGGCACTTGTCAAAGGCAATTCAAACTAAAAACTGAGATTAATAATAGAAGGCAGGGCCTCCCTGGTGGCGCAGTGGTTGCGCACTGTGCTGTGGAGCTGTCGGCAGCAGCCACGTGAGTTCGACGCCCAGCCGGGGAGAATCCCACATGGTGTGGTAGACCTCTCCTGCCTAGCCTACTGGTCCCCTCAGCAGTGTATTTCTGATCTGCCTGTTCTGCTCCCCACTCTGTCTCTGGTGAGCCCTCTCGCTGCCCCATGCCTCTGGCCTGTACCCCGACTTGTATGTATAAATAAATAAATCTTTAAAAAAATAATAGAAGGCAAACTTCACACCATCTCACAAGGTCATGATTCTATATCTTTTTTGTCTGACCTTCCCCATGCCCCCCTAGGATAAGTAAAGCTCTGAAATATCACACGATTATTATTAGCCAATGCACATGCATCTTTCTTTGGCCTCCCAGATTGGCAAAACTGATTTTAGGACCTTGATGGATCTTTGGAGAGAAATTTTCCTAAGTCAGCTATAGATAGAAAAGAATTTTAGTGCATCCAGCACCTTGTTATCTAGAGAGCGGCATCCAGAGTATAATTACAGATTTAGAGAAGTCAAATTTCCAGTCAAAGGCAGACCAGTTACAGAAGCAGTTCTGAAGCAATCCTTTGAAAACACACCAAGTCCTCAATTTCCCAAACAACCAATTCTAGAAAGAATGTGTGATTTTTGGTCAGGATGATTTGGTATCATGGATGTTCAGAGACATATCTAATGGGAACAAAGGTAACAAGTAAGAAAAAGAGAGGGAAGCTACTAGAGCTGGAGGGAATACATGAGATTCTCTGCAACAGGGAGATCATAGCCAGTATTTTTGTGCTTCTTTTAAAAGTAGAGTTAAAAATATTTTGTACACATTGGTGCTGGTGAGTAACTTATAAAAGATTGAGAGAAAAAGGAGAAAGAACAGACTAGGGTGAGAGAAAGAAAGAAGGAGAAGACAGATGTAATGAAAATGCCTACTCTCAGGCTGTGATCAAGGAAGCCCTCACACACAACTTGACAAAGAGGAAATCTGTATATCAAGACTACTGTAGCAATTTTTGGTATACTCCAGTTCAGTCAGTACTGCCTACGTCTGAATATCAAGGGATTCCTTTCATTATTCTGATTGAAATACATAAATAAATGAAATGCAGTCCTCCCAGAGTCCAAGAATCTTCTATGCTGTACATGCCAGCTGGTATCTGAAGTACCAGACTAAGCAATGGATCTTGGGGGATTGATCTCTATGTACCCAATTGATTAGAAGGGAAAAATGTTTCCGGAAACAATAGAAGTTAGTTCACAGGGGGAAAAAAAAAAAAGAAGAGAAAACATTTGTAAAGATGTGAATAGAAAATAAAACCAGGGCCTCCCTGGTGGCGCAACATGTTAAGTGCAGCACTATGAAGCCACTGCAGCACAAGTTCAATACCTGGCCAGGGAAATTCCCACATGGTGCAGCAGACCTCTCCTGCCTTGCCTGCTGCTCCCTTCATCAGTGTATTTCTGTCTATCTGCCTGTTCTGCTCCCCACTCTGTCTCTGGTGAATCCTCTCCCCACCCCACACCTCTGGCCTACACCCCAGCTTGTAGGCATAAATAAATAAATCTTAAAAAAAAAAGAAAAGAAAACCAGTTTCAAAAGTCAGATAAGTAGAAGATGATACCTAATCAAATTAGATCTGGGAAGGAATAAATGGATTGAGAAGCAATAAATGGATTGAGAGTCCTCTCATGTAATGGAAGATATTACCAGGTCAAAGGGGATTCCTAACCATCTTACTCATGATAGATGTGCCATAGTAATGGTCAATCCCATTACTAGGATTACTGGATCCCATTAATGGTCAAAACAGGAGGCAGGGATCTACTCTGGGGGTTGATCTTCTTCAGAGGAGCTAGAGGCTCCTGCCATAAGGCTAACTAGAGGTCTGAGTCTTGTACAGATTACTAGAAATCCCACTGTGTGTGTGTGTGTGTGTGTGTGTGTGTGTGTGTGAAATTTAATTCTATATAAATGCACATAAATTATAAATTATAATAATATTATATATGTACATATATGTATTCATATAAGCAGAGAAACCCTTAGTGAGATTTCTAGTGACTTTAATACCTACATGGGAATCTAGAGATTTTGAGAGTCTAAGTAGTCATGTCCAGTTCAAGAATGAGCAGAAGAGAAGAAGAATTTGGAGAGTGAACAACTGAATCTTTAGAAGGCAAAAAAATTAAGTCAATATATCTTCAACAGAGTCGCAAATACAGACTCAAGGATTTCATCAGTAGTTGTCACATTTTAATGGCTCCACAAATCTCAGTAAATGCCTATAAATTTTTAATTTTATTTCACTAGCATAAAAATGACTCCTAAGTATATTCTGAATATTTTAGTAAACAACTCCCAAGCAAATACTGCCATTTATGTTTGTTCATGATACTCTCATTAAAAGCTAATAAAACAAAAACAGAGGTTGACTTAAGGGGTAAATAGCAAATCCCTACCACAAATAAAGGCAAAAGTGATACACTCACACATTAACATTGTGCAGCTTGACAGGTGAACGTTGGAAAAATAAAGGGGCCACTATGCTCCCTAAGCCTGTAGATCAAGCAAACTCAAATGAACTCACTCCTAGAAGTAAAGGCTATAGAAAACCATATTCAAGCTGCAACTCTGACAAATGTTTCAGCAAAACAGCACTGTCATATTAAATTCATGTCATATATTTTAATTTTATGGTTGTTATAATTTTTAATTTGTAAATTAATTTTGTTTCTGTAATTAAATGAGAAGAGTAAGTATGAGGATACATGGAAAGAAGAACAAAGCATCAAGAAAGAAAAAGAACAGAAATCTGCAAAATACATCTCAAAAAGTCCACTACATACCATGATTTACAAAACCTGATGAAACCTAGGAAAGGAATATGCTAAACTAAGCAAGTTAGAAGGAAAAAGACAAATTTCTGATAGTGTCATTTACATGTAAAATATAGAGAAACAAAACAAATGTTCATATAAAGTTAAACCTATAAACAAACCCAAGAAATCTGACTGTAGAACAGAGGTTACCAGAGAGGGAGGGATGTGGAGAAGGGAAAAGTCAAGAAGAAAGAGAGAAAGGACCACAATGGATTATGATGCAGGCTTATGGGTGTTTTGGTGGTGGGTGGGTATGATAGCAACACCAAAGGGAATGATCCTATGCCTCTAAAACACAATGAAAACTGTAAATCAACATTACCTCAATAAATAATAATAAAGAAAGTGTGCAAATTTTGAAAAGACTGTTTAAAATCAGATGAGAACAAGAGTAGAATTGCTATTGCTTGATGCAAAATGATGTAATGCTAATAGAAACTAGAAAGAAAGCAGAATCATTCATTCCCTGTATTGCTTCCACTTTTGCTATCATTCCACAAATGATCTCTAAGTTGAAAAGAAAACAAGAAGCTCAAGATAAGTGAAGAGACCTCAAAGGGAGACCAGCAAGCTACTTTGCATAAATCCAAGTATCAGCAATAAATGTCACCCTGGAGTAATGGAAAGACTTCATTAGGGCCTGTGAAAGTTTTTTTGGCAATGTTGGGGGATCATGACGGACCAGAGGAGAGGCCACATTAGAAACAGGAAAATGTATTTCTTAAAGGATATGTCAAATAGTTTCCACTTTCAAAATCAAAGGAAAAAGCTGCATTTGGAAGCTACAGAGCAGTTTTTATGCTGATCTTCTCTTTCCTCTTCATCAAAAAATAAAACTCTAAAATGAAATGTTTCAAAGAGGGAAAACAACAATTTGAAAAGAAATCAATAGTTGCTAGGAGTTACAGGGGCTTCCTAAGAACAACTCCAATTCATATCTTTTTGGATAAAAGTAACAAGACTAAGAAGCAAGGTGAATCTGAATTTTGAATGAGTATTTAATGAAATACTTTTCAATCACTGTGAAGCAGGATAAAGATAATTTGGTTAGGTGAAATTACAGAGACATAGTGTATTCTTCTCTGCTTAACAACTGTGCAGAAATGAAATAACAGAGATGCTTGACCTTAGAGTCACAAATCTAAAACTGACTATGGATGCTTTAATGGTGGACGTGGGGTGGTAACAGCCTTGTGAAGAGGTATGAACCTCTATTTCAAATTCATATACTGTATTGTAAACTGTTACCTCAATAAAAAAGTAATGCAATTTTTATAAAAAGCCATACATCTATGTAAAAAAAAGAAATCTAAAACTGAGTAGCTTCTTTGCAGTCGAAGACAGTGTCCACAAGCCAGCCCACTGCCTGTTTATGAACACAGTCACACAAAATGTTTATTGTCTATGGCTACTTTTGTGCTTCAGTGGTAGAGTTAAATAGCTGCAACATCATAAAGTGGTTCAAAAGCAAAACAAACAAACAAAAAATTACTACTGGATCCTTTACAGAAAAAGTTTGTCAAGTCCCTTACTAGGATAAGCTAGGATATATCAACCTCTTTGACATTTATTTTCGTCATCAGTGTTACCTTAATAAGAAATGATAGCTACTACAAATGTTTTACAATGTATCCAGTGAAAAACACATGGGAAAGCGCTTTTTGGATTGTAATGTGCTATACACATTGAAAGCATATTTTATTATGGTCACTCCACCTGTGTTTTTCACATTAAAGATTTGCCAACTTCCAGTACAAAGGACACCCAAAGGATGTCCAATGAGTCCATCCATTGGCTTTTGGATAGATGGGCAAAGGGATGATAGCAATGAATATGCCTTACTTTTCTGTTACTGTACAACAACTTATTTAGAGGACACATAGTTATTTCAGATGCAATAGCTGATTTCATTCTTGTAAAAGATTCGGGACATTATTTATATTTACTGCTAAATAAAGGAAAAGAGAGTTAAACAATAATATCGGAAGCAACGTTTATAAAAAAGCATTTACTATTTCCTAGACACTGTGCTAAGTACTTATTAAATGTTAATTTATTTAATCCTTTCAACTAAACAACAAAGTGTTAGTATAATCATCATCTTCATGTAATCATCACAACTCCACAATTACAGATGAGAAAACTAAGGCCCAAAGAAACTAAGTAACTATCCAAAATCATACATTTGGTAAGGGCAAATTTGGAATTCAAACCTTGTCTTCTTGACTGATCTTCTAAATACCATGTGCTAGAGCAACTGATTTATATGAATAAGCCTAAGTTTTTTAAGGATTAATGTGAAGTCTTTTCAATGACTAAAAATTATCTGTTTATGCTAAAAATAGAGCTTTAATACGACCCAGCAATATCAATCCTGGGAATCTACCCAAAGGACACAAAAACATTAATCCAAAGGGATATATGCATCCCCATGTTTATTGAAACACTGTTCACAATAGCTAAGACATGGAAACAACCCAGATGCCCCAAAATAGATGACTGGATCAAGAAGATGTGGTACATATACACAATGGAATATTGTTCAGCAATCAAAAAAAGAGAAACACATGCAATTTGCAGCAACATGGATGGAGCTAGAAGGGATCATACTCAGCGAAATAAGCCAAAAGGAAAAAGAATAATATCTAATGGTTTAACTTATAGCTTGAATATAAGGGAACCAAATAAGAGAGAGACATTTAGTGAGGGAGGGGGAGGATAAGGGCTCAAAATGGTGGAGAAAAGAGCACAAGGGACTATGGTGACAGTTCATGGAAGAATTGGTGGGGGGAAACCTATGGGGACTACACAATAATGTAAAATACATAAATAATAATAACAAAAAAAACTTTTAAAAAATTATCTGTTTAAAGAGTCTGAACATTGAAAAATGCTCAAATTTTAGACTTAAAATTGCAAAAATAATTTCCATTATATACTTCAGACAGCTTCCCCTAATGTTAACATTTTACATAAATATAGCATAATGGTGAGAACCAGAAACTAACACTAGAATGATATTCAAGTGAAGAGTTTACTTGAATTTCACAACTTTTCCCACTAATGTCCTTTTTCTGTCACAGGATTTCAACTAGGATTCCACTTTGCATTTAATTATCTCTCCTTAGTTTCTTTGAGAGAGCAAGTGTTTCTGTCTTTCCTTGTCTTCGTGTTCTTGACTCTCAGTATATTGATTAGTTATTTTGTCAAATTCTTCCCAATTTGTGTTTATCTGATTTTTTTTTTCTCATGAGTGGACAGAAACTTGGCATTTTTGGCAAGAATACTACTTAAATAAGGCTGTGCCCTCTTTACAACAAACTAGGAGATTGCCAACATCAGTATGTCTTACTATTTATTTTAACAAACTACAATCTAATTAAGCTAACATGCAGCTTAGCTATAAACACACACACACGCATACACACACACACACACACACACACACACACGACCTCATGATAGCTCTGACTATATTACCAAATAGGAGAGAGACACTCAGTGGGTGAGGGGGTGGGGAGCAGAGGGTAAGGGCACAAAATGGAGTAGAAAAGAACACAAGGGACCACGGAGATGGATCACGGGTGAATTGGTGGTGGGTTACCCAAGGTGAATACAAAATATAAAAGATATAAATAACAATAAAAATATATACATTTTAAAAAAACATTAAAAAAAAAAGAAACAGCTGAGAAACATAAGTTCTACCTTTCTCTCCAATCACTAGATTATTGGCTAAGTGGCCTGACAGTCTACAAACAACCCAGGTTCACTTTCTGTTCCCCCCTGCATCCTGCTGGCTGGTGGAGCAAGCTGACAAAAAATGGACCCTGTGTGCATCTGAACCCTAAAAGAAAAGGACAGCTTTGATCATTTCCCAGTATGTATTTAGTGACTATTCTAGAGCTGACTAAATGCTAATGCCTAGCCTCCTCAGAGCCAGGCATATTGGATATGGGCATTAGGAGGAAGATTTTTTCCAGACCCCACCACAATATTTGTTCAAATTAAAAGAAAAATAATACCTTGATTCTGATTCTGATTAAAAGATGTAAGTCACATAAAGGCAAGGGGAGTTTGTTTGCATACGTCTTGCTCAGCCCATCACCAACTTCAAAATTGGAGCTCAACGCAAAGAGCTTGCTGTAAAAAACCCTAAAGATCCAGCACAGTGCTCATGCAGGCAACATTATGGAGGCATAAGGAGATCCCTTTTTTATTTATTAACTTGATTTCTAGAAACTTCCTGATTTCAATGCTTTTCCGCTCATTTTTCTTGTTAGATGTATACAGTCTGGTTTCAATCAATTTGAAAAGTGTTCACTCTGCAATACAGTCACTGTGAAAAAAAGTGACCTTAATAATTAAAGCAGCAAAGATGTAACCACTAAAATACTCTTAAAAGATTTAAGTCATTAATATTTCTATAGAAAGTACCTTATTCACAATATGCTGTTAAATTTCAGTTACATAAACTGTCCTGATAACATACATTTAAAACACATAATAAAATAACAGAAAAAAAATTATTGCTCCATCTTAAGATTGAAAAACCTGCAGAAGTGGGAAAACAGTGTGCTGCACGAATTTTGTTCAAAGTTTAGTTTTTACTATTTTTGACAACCATCTTAGTTAATAATTTCCATTCTGAAACCTTTTCTTTATTTCGCATAGTCATAAAAACAAGACTAAAATAACAAAATTATTAATTAAAAAAACAAGTAATGTTAACTCTTAAATACTTTAAATATGGGCAACTAAAGAAACACACTTTGATGCAACTCCCTTTACCAGCACTTATTAAACCCATGTGACAGTTAAAAATTACAATCTTAATTAAAAAATTAATAAAAAAGTAAGAACATATTGCTAAACACACTATTGATTTAATAAGGCATTAAATCAGGACTTGAAGGAACTTTAAGGTTCATATAGAGGACAAATTAGTATAATCTTCTAGAGTACAATTTGATGCTATGCACCAAAAGTTTTCAATGCATAGGCAATATGTCTACTCTCAGAATTTATCAAAAGAAAATGGTAATATAAACACACAAAAATGCATATATATCTATGTTCACCATGGCTTTCTTTACCTACCACATGAAAATATTGAAAACAACACAAATAAAGATCAGTTAGTTAAATTGAAGTCAAGGGGTCCTCAACAGCCATATGTTAAAATTTAAATTATCTGAGATTCTGTGCAGTCTTATAATTTATCTTACGGTCTAGTTGTGAGCTATTGTTCCTCTGACCAGAAAAATACCCGAACAAAATAATAGTAAAAACAACCACAGAACCCTTCCTAGGTCCTGAGTGGTGGTACTTCCTGCCCGGCCCAGGATCACTGTTGTACCCTGGCCCTGCTTTATATCTTGCAGCAAGTGACAGCTGTTTCCTGGAGAGCAGAAAAGAGGTGACCTTGGGTGACTGGAGGAGGAACCCACCAGATCTGAGCTCTGGGCTTCCCCTCCAGGAAGAGGGACTTTTATCCTGGCTACAGGTTGATCTTTGAGGTAAAATTTCATTTGTAGATGTTTCTGAAGCCAAACAAGAAAAAATATGTTGAAATGCCCAATGAACCTATTTACATTTTTTAAAGTAACCCAAACTAGAGAAAATAAAATGATGGGATGATAGAACTACAATATCATATTTGAAATCCTTTTCACCACTTTTTGGACATCAGAATATTGTATGCACTAGATACCTACAATATATTATGTATCACTAGCAAAAACTGTGGATAGTGAATCATAGTAAAACACATTATTTTAAAGTGAAACATGTAAGTGCTTGACCCATTGAATTACATAAAAACTCTAAGATTCCTCACACAACTGAACTTGGGCTTACTTGAAATGAAAAAGAAAAATGAAAAGTTTTGACTGTTAAGAGTTTTCCGAATGTTGGGGTTATGGCTGAGAGTCATGCACCTATGTGGCAGAGACAAAGCTGGAGACCATGAGGTCCTAGAGTGGAGACTTCGTGCAATCAGATATCCATCAAATTGAATCGAGCAAATGAGTTTTCAATCAGGAGGGCATCTAGTAAAAGGAAAGATTCTATATAAAAGTTAGAAATATCTCATCAAAAATAACAAAGGAGATTTATACAATTTCCAGGTATATCAGTAAGTCTGTTTTTTGGCCTAAATTATCATTTTCCAAAATAGATCTCAAAGAAGATCTTTGATAGCATATATACAATGCCATCATAATTTGGGGAAGTAAAAAAGTCAACCTTATTTTGTTGTGAGAAACATTGCCAAGAAGAAACAATTTTACCCATTATAAGATAGAGGTATTATAGATAATAGATAGATAAACAGGTAGAGAGCTAAATAAATCTCTTATACATGTTCACATGGATAAAAAAATCTATATGAAATGACAAATACCAAAATATTAATAATATATATCTCAAGGGAGCACAAATTTTGCTAATTTTTAATTTATTCTTTAAGAGTTTCTGTATTCTTTTTTATAATGAGAAAAATATTTATAAAAAAATATATTTATAAACATAAAAATGTTGAAAAAGTAATCATTAATGGCTAATATATAATTTATTCTCTCAGGGCTCAAGAAATTCACCTAAAGTTATCCTGTTAATTTGTAGCGAAACTGTATTTGGATTAAAGACCTCTGTCTCCTAGCCCTGTGTCCTCTCCAATATTCCATGCTGCATTTCAAAATGAAGTGTGAGGATGGTTCCTACCTTGGAGGAGCTAATGACTTGGGGGATGAGATAAGGAATATAGGTAGGAAGCAATATTCAAATATTACAAGACATCAACTATTTAAGTAATGGCCACAAATCTTTTTGGAAGGAAAGAGAGGCACACATAAATCTCATGTAAAAGTGAATTAAGTATATTACACCACACACATTGTGAATTCCTAAGATCTCAAAGGAATAGAAGTCTTACAAGTAGCAGAGATGGCCTTATGGGCAAAAGATAAATGCACTGAGAAGGCTAAAGTCAGGAAGAATATTTCTACAGGGACGTATCCAGGCAGGATGATTAATGATTGATAGAAATAAGACTTTGCATGTGCTGAAGAACTGGGGGAACAGGACTTCACAGATGGAGTGGAGATGTCAACTCATGAAAGACTGAAAGTCAAGAAAAGAGTGATGTATATTTGATATGGATAGAAAAGGGAAACATGGATAACTTTCATTAAGGAAATCTGTGATAGTGGCCACTTAATTTGTATGACTCTTCCAGCGGTGTAGGATGAATTGGCAGAGGGAGACTGGAGTCCAAGGAATCTGATAGAGGAAGTGATAGTGGGTTATATAAATTGAGAAGGGACTGAATAAGAGAAGAAGTAAAAGGTTGATTCACAAAGATCCCAAGGTTTTGAAATAGTGTCTCTGAAAATAGTGATCCCTTGACATATAAGTGAGGTTCATATCTCATGAGAGAGAGCAAAGAGGAAAGAAATCATTACATGCTCCTGTTCATTAATATTATACTATAACAATTATCTTGAAAATTTTGTTGAAGTAGCATTGGCAAGGATGGAGAGAATAGGGGACACTTTTACACTGTTGATGGGAATATAGACTGGTGCAGTCACCAAGGAAAACAATATGGAGAGTCCTCACAAATCAAGATAGAAATACTATAAGATCTATTCCATTTGGTAGTTATCTGAAAAAATACAAACATTTTACTACAAGTAGATTTCAGCACTGAGGCCAAGGGACCAGATTCAAACTCCTAACTTGCAAAATAGTACCATTCTGTTCTGATATCTAAGCCAAACTCTTCTTCTTATGCAGCTACCACAAATGTGGCATTATGCTGAAATATGGAAGACAGACAAAGCAATGTTAATTAAAGGAAAATAACAAAACATAAACAAGGAAAGGTCCTCACAATATGAACTCTAGATCAACAGCACTTTCTTAGCACATTGGAACAAGACCCTAAGTGATTTAAAAAGCATTAAGATATTTTCCTTTGATATATTTATAAAAGAGAAAGGAGGAATCATTTCATGAGAGGATGGCCTAAAATATAAGTAGTGTGTCTTCTCTGTGTCTGCTTAGGTATTCTATATTTTGTTGAAGTGATTTTAAAGAAGTGATTTATCGTCTTCATCCAGTCTGCCCATCAGGGACACCTCGATTGGGTCACAGTGGCTGATTCAGCTGAGACCCCACTGCCTCTGAACCTTTAAACAGTACTTTGAATTTCATCTTAATGATCAGGTGACATCCAAATCCGCTTAACGTTTAACTGGTATGTTTTTTTATGTCATTGGAGACCTTGATGAAATTACAACCCTATTAGTCATGATGGGGAAAGATAGGAGACCTTAGGTGGTTAATGTTCCATTCATAGCAATTTCTTGTTAGAAAGAGACATTTAGCATTTGCAAAGGGCACTGATTTCTGATAGTTTCCCAAAGAACAAGGCTCAAGTGAAGAAATATGATCAGAAAAGGCTTGGGAAAGAAATGATAAAAAAGGCAAGATTGCGTTTATCCGAACAACTTAACTCTGTGTACGTTTTCTTGACAACTTTGCTTGAATATAAAAGAATTGAGTATTCATGTAAATGTGGGTAGGAGGAAGGGCAGTGCAGGACAGGAAGGACATGCCTAGCCACACACAGATTCTGTTACTGGGAAATCTGGGAAATTACACTGAGTCCTTGATTGATGCCAAGGAGGTGCCTCTAAATATAAAGGGTGAATGGAAGTTACAAGGAAAGGGCTTTTAATCTGGGTGATAAATTGCCAGATTCCATTATGCTTAATGAGTCTCATCAATGCATAGCTAAACTCAAGAAAATAATAAGATCCCTTTCAAAGCCTACTATAAACAAATGAGAATAATTAATAATAAAAATCCTATTAATGTGTAGATAATTTCAAGAAGTTAATGAATCAATTTAAAAAGTTTGCTTAATGTAAATTTAGCATTTTTTTTTAAAGAAATGCCTGACTCTCAAAATGGATTCATTCTTTAGCTTTTTTTTTTCCCCTCAAGTATGTCTTATTTAAGACTTAAAGGATTACCTTTTTTTGGTTAACATTTCTCCAGGAATGAGCCCTGTTTAGAAGTTGGGGGGTATCACAAAGAGAATGTTGCAGGACCTAAAATGCATATCATGCTTATTCACCTGAAAGTAGCAAATGAGAATCACTCAAGTGAGTTTGCCAAGTCTCAGAATACACCTCCTAACAAAATGGAAGACTGGATTTTCAGTCACCAGACTGGCAACACATAAATCTTTTATTTCTCAATGCAATGTCAGATTAAAAACAATCAGGATCTGAAAACAACTGTGTGGATCAAAATGGAAGTGGTGCTCTCTAGTCAGCTAAGAGCCTCCACAAGAGAAAATCTGCTGGTTTAACATCAACAAATATTTGTATAATATATATCATGTCATGAGTTAGAAGTCAGATTCTCATTCCTGCCATTAGAATTCTTTGAAGCCATTACTCAAAAAAAAAAAAAAAAACCAAGCAAACAAACAAACAAACAAAAAACCCTTTAATACTCGGATATAATCAAAGCATGTGGGAGAAGAGGGTGAAAAAAGGTAGCCTCTGTTTCATAGTTAAATCCCTAGGCGAAAAGGCACAATCAGACATCTGTGCTTAGTTGGATTTCCATGAAAACGATGCCATGTGCTCCTTAATACAATGTGAAATGACGCATCTCAGGATGGAGATTGCCTCCAATGACGTTCACTTCAAAAGTTAGGAACAAAATTTTATAATACTACTAGATTATGGGCATAGTACCTGGCACAGTAAGCACTCAATAAATATTTGTTAAGATCTGAATGGAAGAGTGAGTTCTTTTATATAACAATCTGCTATGTAAAGTTTGTACATCATCTCCTTAACTACAAAAGTAACATATGTTCTCATGCACATCTGCTTCAACTTCTGAATCAATAGACTGAGTTGATTGTCAAAAAAATTTTTTTTCCTGGGTTACTAAAGTGCTGCCCCATTCCCGTTCTACCCCCAAACCTCTGAATTTTATTTTTATTGGGCTAACTCCTGTCACATGCTACTATTCCAATCCTATTCATTTTTTTTTAATTTTCTCACTAATTCATCAAGTTTCAGGACTTAAAACAAGGCCTCTATGAAATCCTGCCCTTAAATATTTACAAATTTACCATTATACTAGGTTTTTGTAGGGGGTAAAGAATAAAATAGACCTAAGGTCTCTATACTCAGTTTTTACAGTACACTTTAGTACAAAAATGAATGTATACATTTAAGGTTAAATGATGCTAAGGCCAAATGAGTGAGCAGACAGAGAAGACGAAGTTGGACCTTGAAAGAAGGGGAGTAGGATTTATGTGCAGGCAGCTTGGGGAGGAGAGAGTATCAGGATGGTCCGTGACTGTGAGCAAAGATTGTGGGTAGGAGATCGTATGTGATTGGTATGGAGTCAGTGAGGAGATGGTTGGATCTACCACAAGGGTTCATTTTAGAAATAGTGGGGGAGATGATGCTAAGGCAGGTGGACCATATCTGGAGATATTCAAATGCCAGATTAAGATATGGTTTTGTAAGCAAGGAATAGACTTAATAAAAATGATCTGTTCCTTACTCTCTACTGACTATAGCATATTTTCTCAGAATTTCATCATGGCATGCCTTTCCAAAACCCATCTCTCCTTTCCCCATGTCAGTGGTTTAGTCATTTCTGTCAATGGCAACATTTTTCTTGTATTCAAAGGATTATATTCTTGGTTGTATTTTTAATGTTTGTTTCCAACTTCAACACAAGTTGAAGATACACTGACCAGAATCACCTTGGGGATACTTTAAATAAGTACATACTCCTGGATCCTATTCTACCCAATCGAATTAGAACAGATTTGGGAACTCCGATTACTACCTGCTATAAAATCTTAGGCCAATTGCTATTCTTCTTTCTAAACCTCTTTCAACTTTCCCCATTTTCTCTATAGACCACTGCAATAACAGAACATCCTCATCCTTAACCATTCATTGCCACAGGCACCCCTAGATTTCATCCTTCCCTCCAATACCAGCATATTTGTAGGATTCACTTGGACTCTGGAAAGCCAATATATTAGTAATTAGGATCGGTACTACTAGATACTTCAGTGGTGATGATACTGATGATGGAAACTCTTCCCCAGTAAGATGGGAAGTAAATCAAAGAAACTTTTGGGGGATCAAAGAGGAATCTAAGGACTCAAGCACTCTACATGGATACAGGCTAGTTTACAGGCTAGTCCTTCATGGCAATCCTGACACCTTTGACAAGCCACTATCCAAGCAATCGCTTAGTCAAGACACCTTCTGAGATAGCCTTCTTTGCGATCACTTCCACAGCCTGATTTCAAGAACGATGTAAGTTTTAAAGTGAGTAGCAGCCATAATGATTACAAGTTTTCTTCTTATCTACTGCAATCTACCACACCTCCATGCACTTCTAAAATGTCTGTACTATGATTGGAAAAACTTCAATTTCAAACCCCAAAATGAAGTATTTATTCAACTCACTAAATATTTGGTCTCTTTCAATATGTCACATTTCCCAGAACTCATTTAAGACTTAACTGTTACGAATAATATAAGTGAAAAAGTAAAGAATCTCATCCTCTTGTGTTCTATTCCTAATTCTTCTGCTTATATTGATTTTGGTTATGTTATCTAATCCTTCTACTTTATACATAAGGAAAGTCTCAGTTTCCTCATCTATAAAATGGGAATGATAAATATGTTACCTAGAATGTAGGGCCCTTGAAATGACTTAATGAATATATTTGTTCAGAGACTGGCACATAGAAAATCCTCACCAATGTCAGATATTAGTATTTTTTTGTGTTTTCATCCAGTTCTTAGAACGTTAAAAGGAAAGGTAGAAAAGAACCACAGATGTAAAAATCAGATAAAAGCGTACTGTCAAGAATAAAACTATGTTCAACAAAGATGAGTGGTGTATGCATGTGGCAGGCAGGCTGAAGCCAGACTTGGCCTGTGCCATAGGTTGGGACAGGACTGACCCTGCCTTGGGCATAACTTGTATCATACAGATTTGCTTTCTAAGGAGAAAAAAAATCTGTCTGAGAAGATGAGTCTAGATAAGCTAAGAGGACACTTATGACACAATGAGAACCCCTTTGGATTCTCACAGAATCCCTTCTAGACTACACAGGGAATTTCTTCCTTTCCTTGAAAGAAAAATATTCTTTAAATTTTCAAAGAAGTTGTTTATTTTTGGAGTCACAAAATGTAGTGGTGTATTTAAATATACCATTAATATCCTCTTACTAAGGAATTAAACAAATGATTATATTCATATACATATCATAGACACATTCTCTGAAGAGCACCAGCATGAGGGAAAAGGAATATAATATTTAGCTTCAAAGTTTATGTAGAAAACTGTCATATTTGTTTTATAGAAAAAAAAATAACTAAAAGTGGTACAATGTTTATCAAAGAAACTCCTGCTCTGAAACATTGCAAACATTTAGGCCCTATAAAATAAAAGATGTAAACAGAGAAATGTAAATACAAACTGTAATTAGGCAAGCTTTTTGTTTCCAAACAATAAAACTCAAATTTACTAACAATAATTTTCTTGTATTTTCACTGTTTCTCTCTCTCTCTCTTCCTCCTTCTTATTTTATCCACTCACACACAGTTCATCTCTCTACTCATTTCATGTACAGATTTCAGTGATTAACAAATGTGATCCCTTCACTAAAAGCAAAACCAGAGATTTGTAAGAGCAAAGTGCTTTGATCCTGGATCTGCAAAGTTATTTGCTTGAACAAATTACCACAAGTAACTTGGATTTATTTCTTATATGAAAGTGAGAATTCAGGTGGGATCCCTGAGGATTATTACCCACTATTCTCTGAGTTAATGGTCCTGCAGTGATTTTAGATGCCACATAGGGTGAATAATCCACATGGACCTGAATGCCTGGCCTCTCTCAACCCACTCCTACAAGAGGCTTATCAAAGTTTCTGACAACCCTCTTCCCACCCCCTCTCCTGTCACAAATCCCAGAGAAGATGGTTTATTTCATTGTTAGCTATGAGTGTAGTATCAACAATGTGGACTGAAGTTTCTTCTCATTTCTTTAGGAAACCTCAGTTTTCCTAATCCCATACTTCTCCATTATCAGAGACCACAGCACACATATGTGCTAACTAGAGGCCTGGAATAAAGGAAATTTGTCTTTGAGGCCCATTTTGTTCCTCCTCTTTCTGTATTCTTGAGGAATCAGTGTCAAAATCCACTAGTGTCCATCACTGTTCACTTCCTTACCCAAGAAAAGAGGAGGGCCTCCCTGGTAGCCTAGGGGTTAAATCCCAGCACTATCACTACTATCACCTGAGTTTGATCCCTGACCAGGGAGCTAACCCACATGGCTCAGCAGACCTTTCCTGTTTCACCCACTGCTTCCCTCAGCAGTGTATTTCAGTAAATCCACCTGTCCTGCTCCCCACTCTGTCTTTGGTGACTCTTCTCAAGGCACCCCCCTCCCCACCTCTGACCTACACCCCAGTTCATCTATGCAAAAGCAAATTAAAGAAAAAAAAAAAAAAAAACAAGAAAGGGGGAAATTTCCTTCCTTCCTATTTGACCTCATTATCAATTCTTTCCTTCTTTTATGTAATCCTGCCTTTAGCAAATCCTTCCCTCAAGGCTTACTAAGCACTGCCTTAGAGCACAAGCTATTCCCACACTATTGAATTATCTCTTGACATTTTATCCAATTGTGCACTTACTGCCAGGAACGACCAACAGGATGTTTCCTCTGACCACCACTCTGCCCTCCCCCACTCCACAGTCAGCAAAGCCAGTTCTTAGATCTAGAAAAAACAAGTAACATTTACTAGGATAAATAGCCTTGCCCCATCTCTTCCAGGAAGAAATTTCCATCTCAAAAATACTATTCTCTTCTAGATTTGCACCTTCATCTAGGTTTGATCCTAAAATTCTTTTACCAACCCATTTTTCTTAGGTACCTTCTAACTGGATAAATTTTCCTTATTAGCTTCTTCATATTGGGGGGAAAAAGGACGTCTACAACAAACTCCACCGGAAGGTTTATGGACCCCACCTCAGACCAAAGAGATACAAGACATTAAGGGCTACTAATCCCTTAATTCCATCATCATCCTGAAGAGAGGATTATTGGGAACTGAGGGGTGGAGTTAAGCAGACAGGTTGGCTATACAACCAGAGCTTTGGACCTTGGGGCTCTCTTGCTTCTCGCCAGGCTACAGCGTGCCATTGGGGGTTTCCAGCTCTTCAGATCTGGTAGGACGTATTTGGAGATTTATCTCTCTCTCTCTCTCTCTCTTTCTCTTTGTCCCTGAGTTATTAATTTTTTTATTTCCCTTCCCTTTTGTAAATAAACCTTTTATTAACCTTTTTATGAGTGCCTGCAATTGTTCTTATTATAAGTCCTTTTAAGCACACAGGTGAGAACCCACAGTCAGGCACCCCATTGAATATCGGAGTTGCCCTGTAACATTCACACTCAAAACATCCTTACTGAGAATGCTCTGGTTTCCTTCCAGTGGTTGATAATTTCTTCCTATCTTCTTCCTTCCTTTACATTCCTTCTTCTACCACCAACCCTCAACTCTAGCCCATCTCCAGTCTACATCAGGTCACACAGATGGCAAACCATGAAACTTACTTTTTTCTGTACTGTTAGTCTTTAGGGAAAGGAAAAATATCTCCAAAGTATATTATAGTAAGAGCCACACAACTGGAGAAGTAATCAGTCTCAGGAAAACACTCATTAGACTTTCTGCCTAAGGGCAACTTACCTGTCTTTCCTCTGAAATACAAGGATCCTGAATTTCCTTTAAGGATAGACATCAAAAACCAAAGGGTGCTCCAAAAACTGGATTTCAAACTCTCCTAAGGGGGAGAGAGCCCCAAATTTATAAATTCGGCTACTTTGTGCTATTCCTACAATTGGAGGTTAAGGTGAGGTACTGCCACATCCCAGCAAGAGGATAAGTAGTACATCTGGCAATAGGATAATTCCCTAAGAGGAACTCATTTCAGGTGGAAAATTCCCCTATTCCAAATTTCAAGATCTTTTGAAGTGGTAGGTACTTCTGTAACAGGGTGGTCCCCAGGAAAAAGGGAGTGTTCCAGGTTCCTTGTCCCTCCCAAGGGAGGGTGGAGCTGAGCAGGAGAGATAAGAAGCTGGAGAAGAGAGGGGAGAAAGAGAAAACAGGAGAAAGAAGGAAGCAGGATGGTGAACCAGAAGAGGCACATGGAGCAGAGAGACATGTAAAGAAACTACATTGGCCTGGACTGATTGAAACAGATGTGGGTGAGAGACCCGTGGGGAGGTTGACTATGGCAACATTGATCTTGGTTTTGATTTTGCCCATTAACTCCCAGAATTGTCTGGCTGTTTCTGACCTTTTTGTATGGGTCCCTGCTGAAAGGTGTTTAAGCTCCTCCCAAAATTGTCTGGCTGTTCCTGGCCCTTTTCTCTGGGTCCCTGCCAAAAGGTGTTTCAGACTTGTGGCAGGCTTTTGGGCCTTGCTTTGGGCCAATTCCATTTGGGTGGACTTTTACCCAGAAGGGGTTGGATAACACTGGGTGCTTGATTTAGAAACTATATTTTTTGTCTTATCTAATTCTATTAAAGTTTGTTTCCACTTAAGGTCTTGTATGTTTTGTATTGATGCGGCGGATGGCAGAACCTATATTGAGCAGGCAGGTTTGGAGGTCCTGGGGGTACACCTATCCCTGTCCTGTAACACTTCAATTAAAAAATATACTGGTTCCATAATATTATCCTCCATTTGACATTTTTAAGCTTACCATTTATCATTTCTCATGTTCCAAAATGATATGATATCGGCATTCTTTGAGAGTGTTAGTAATGTAAGAAGACAAAGTAAGCCAGGGTTGGTCAGGACTGTGAAATGCACCAGCTGAAATAAATCTAGCATATTTTCAAATATCTGAAAAAGAAATGAATATTGACCTGATAGGCAATGTGTTTTAAAGTGGGTCTGTAAATGAATACAGAAAATCTAAAAAGGAAAATGGAACCAATGTCTCAAAGAACAGCACAAGTAGGAAAGAGAGTACTTCAGTATGTGGCCATTAAGACCAAGTCAGGGAAATAGGATCCTCAACACTGAGGTCCTCCGAGGCACTCAAGGAAATGTGGTGGTCTCCACCAAGAGCCAGATGATCTAGTCAGACACAGATACATAAGGTTGCATAGAAGGGCTAGAGCTTTGCTCTCAGCACAAGTCTGGCAATCAGCATCAATAAATACACAACAGATATCTGATAAATGAGTGAACAAATAAATGAATTTACAGAGGTAGGTATAAGAAATGATGAATTAACTCTAATACATAACAGCTAATATCTCAAATTCAGTATATTAAGCCAAATAAAAGCTATAAAGGTGATGATCGCAGAAATCAGAAATAAATTCTAATAAATGGTCATCGGCATCTGAAGCTCAGTATTTTCAAAACTGGCTATAGCCATGTGAGATGTAGTACCCCCATTCACCCACTTACACAAACCAGGAATCTGAGCACCATCCAGAACTTCTCCTTCTCTCCTATTTGCCAGAGTAATATGTTACCAAATTCTCTCACTTCTAAATATAATTTAACTATATCCCCTCTTTTCATTCTCATGCCCACAGTAATTAAATTTCTATCTTTTTTAAGTCTCACCAAAACTATTGCAGTGATTTCCCAACCAGTTGGCTTGTCTCATCCTTCCATTCACTAATTCTTCAAATTGCTACAGTGATGTTTCTGAATCACAGATTCGAACACCACACTTTCCTGCTTAAAACCTTCTTTTCACTGTTTATAGAATCAAGTCCATAATCCGTAATATTTGAGCCTTGTGTATATTTCTAACCTTATATCTTGGCAATGCCCATCTTTAACATACTGAGTCTGCAAATAGCAGAGTAGTGTCACTGCTACAAGTTGGTTACCAGCAGCACCAATGCCGGGGGTGTCTGTGTGAAATAAGGGTGCATTTATTTCTGCTATAGTGCATTCTGGTCAGGATTCCTTTTTGGATGAGTACACACAAGCTTACAGGTCCACAGTAAGTTCTGGAGACTGTTCATCTAGTAACCTGGGCAGAAATGCCTGAGATATCGGACAGTGTTTGAGTTCCCCAAATAAAAGGTATCAGAAATCGAACAGATATCTGTTCGAACAGATGAAATCGAACAGATTTTTGCATACAAGCTGGGCCAGAGGTGTGGGACGGTGAGAGGGCTCACAAGGGACAGAATGGGGAGCAGAACAGGCAAATAGACCGAAATAGACTGCTGAGGGGAGCAGCGGGAGAGGCAGGAGAGGTCTGTCATGCCATGTGGGAATCTCCCCAGCCGGGCATCGAACCTGCACTACAGCTGCTGACAGCTCCACAGTGCTGTGCTTAATCCATTGTGCCACCAGGGAGGCCCTACAGGTGAGTTGCTTGGCTTTCTGACTCAGCAACATTTGTCCCTATATTAAGCTCTCTTAATCAACCACTACCATTCATATATCTTCATTATGCCTGATTTTAGCTTAATACTACCAATATAATATATTTTTTAGTCAAAATACAAAATTTACTACAAAACCCAACATTGCTATTAGTTCCAAAGTCAAATATAAATTATTTGGGATTAGTCAACATTTCATATTATAAAGTGTCTCAGTGAATTCTGAAAAGCAAGCAAGCCAAGCACAGCAAAAAATTTGCAACAAATGTATTAACTCTTGATGAATGATAAAGGAAGGAATTTTGGCACCAACCACAAAATTTATAGGCCAATGAGCAAGTAAAAAAAGAATAAAGGATTCCCATTGCCATCCCTCACTTAGATCAAAAACGGGGAGAAAAACCAAGTGGAAAGACTCAACAAAAGCATTTCAATTAAAGAACCCTATGGTACAGCAAAGGTAAGTTAAAAAAGGATTTAGGTAGCACCTTTGATTTCTGTCAGACTAGACATCTAGTGCCCCCCACACACACTTATTTACCCAGAAATAATTCATAGACCACTTATTATTTGCAAAGAAGTGTAAGGCTGAGAGTACAGACAGCAGTCTCAGTCTTCTCCAGAGGAATTGATGGATAGAAAAACAAAAGAGGTAGGTGAGACAGGACAGGGCTCATCATAGAGCCAGCCATGGTGTGGGCCTCAAACTGACTCTAATATCACAGGTCAAGTGAAAACACTGACCTGAGAGGAAGCAGGACAATTGGCCAGCAACAGGGCTGCTTTCATGACTGATGCCAAATATTTGCAATCACAGAGAGACCAAGACTGGACAAAAGAGGGTTCCAAAGGTGTATTATGTACAACTACATGTGTCTTGTTAGAATGATTGTGGACAGTTCACAGACAAATATACCTAACCTTTAATAATTATGTATTTATAATTATGTATTTATAAGAATTATGTATATATAAGAAGAAAGTAATACTGACCCCCCATGATTTCATTAACATTTATAGTTTATAGTCATGCTAATTTAAAAGAGGGAAAAAAGACAAATTTTAAGTAAGTGATAGTATAGATCTTACTAGGATATGGCAAGTGATAACGGTTATACCTATATGACTGAAATTTGGAAAAATTTGGATTTAATAAGATAAGACAAGTCAATGGACTGAAAAAAAATCTAGTACTAATATTAAAATGATCATGTCAAAGAGATTTTTTTCTGCCTTTCAGATAAATGACAGACATAAAACCATCTGATTTCTTATGCAAACTTCCAAATTTCACAAAATAGCCAGTTTGGAGAATCTGAATTCAGCTTCTTAGATCCCATCTACCAATTTTTACTTCCAACTGCTGAAGTCAGATAGGAAGAGGTAACTTCCCTACAAAGCATGCAAATCGCCAGCCGGGAGTGTGGGACTGAAGAGCAGCAGGTATAATTAAACTGTCCAGCCTTCCTTCCCAGGCCTGCCGGCCAGCCTAGGGAGCAGTCCACAGCCTACAAAGAATGTCAGAGGAAAAGCAGCATGTATCACCTAGGAAATGAATTGAAAAGAACAAAATTGCCCTCCATTCCACCTCACCTTGATGCAAAACATCTTAATTGCAGAGAGGCTAAGCTCATTAAGTGCTGCTCCACTGTTGTGAAGATTATCAAGTATTAAATTTCAAACCTGCATAGTCTTCACGCTTCCTGATAAAAGTTTTTAAAGGTATTTTTCCAGAAGCCCAATCTGGAATGATTGTGGAATGGTGATTTTTTTAAGGAGCTTATCCTACCAATTCAGATGTGAGCAATTTGTTTCTATTTCAGTAAATGAGCTTCATAAGAAATCTGAAGAGTAAAGTAACTTATGTCACAGAAGTATAAATCCTGGTATTCTCACTTCCAGATAACATAACTGGACTATTAAGAACTTCGTCAATAATGGTAGTTTTTGTATAATGACAGAACTTTATAATGTATATTATACAGCTTTATACAGTATATACAGTAATGCATATTATACATTATACAAAATATTATGTATTTTGTATAATATATGCATGTATGTATTCATATGTATACATAATATACATTTTTATATTTGTATGTATACATAATATTTTCTATAATGACAGAACATAATCTGCCAATGGTACCTAACACAAAATAGAGTTTACATATAACATTAGTTAATCGCCAGCATTAATTCATATTCCACCTTTTCATTGGTCAAAAAACATTATTTCACACTCCATTGCCCTAACAAATACATTAATAAAACTCACCACTTTTCCTGTAAATCTCAATGTGTGTATTTTTCTCAGTTCAAAATGATACCAATTTCTTAGTCTTGCCCTTGCATGTCCTTCGAAGCACTCAGGGAGAAAGAATTATTTTTTATACTGCCCCACCCTGCATCTGACCTCCAGATGTATTTTATCAAACTGGGTTCCAGCAAAGCAAATCTCAGGGCTAGGGCTGGTTTCCTCCTTTCATGTAAAATGATGGGTAAGTACAGGCATTTTCTTGTTCTTTTAAAAAACCCATAAAAGGCCTCCTTGGTGGCGCAGCCGTTAAGCACTGCATTGTGGCAGTGGCGACGTGAGTTCGACGCCGGGCCAAAGAAATTCCCACATGGTGTGGCAGACCTCTCCTGCTTTGCCCACTGCTCCCCTCAGCAGTGTGTTTCCATCGATTTGACTGTTCTGCTCCCCACTCTGTCTCTGGTGAACCCTCTCGCCACCTCACACCTCCAGCCTGGACCCCAGCTTGTATGCATAAATAAATAAATACTTTTTAAAAACCCCATAAAACATGAAGTTTGATATTTCTAGAATTATATTGTAATAAAATACCCCAGACTCTGTTTTCATTTGAACTATCAGCTTGATGTTCAGGGGCCACCATCTTTCATTTATTCACTTTTCCTTCCCCTGCTGTCCGGCACAGATGCACAATCCCTGGCATAGCTGAGGTGTTCAGCAAATACTCGTGGAACAGATGAAAAGGCAGTATTTATATTACATCTCATATCTGAGAAAATATCTGAATTGACACATCAAAGTGCAGTAAAATACACCAGTCACTTATTTACCACAGATCTTATACCTATACCTAGGCAAGAGATGAAAAAAAATAAAAATTAGGGTTCATAGTCAGATAAAGGGAACAAGCCCAACACAACTAAAACACTGGCAAGCAAATAAATGTATATACTTATTTGAAAAGAAGTTTAAAATATTATAATGTCAAGTATAAAAAAGCAAAGTGCAGAAATATGAGCAAATAGGAAAGAGTAACCCTTTATTTTTAATCCCTTGTGGAATATTGTAGAACTTAAAAGTAATTCCCCTTTGCAAAAGGAAAAAAAAGACATTAGCTCTTTTCCAAAATATTTATTTGCATATTTATGTCAAAACACAGAGAGACAAAATTTACAAAAGCATAGCGAAAAGTCTCAAAGATCAAACTAAACTGGTCAAAGTGTTCCTAAATCAAAAGAGTAGGGTTTGGGAAAGAACTTCTTTTCACTTTTTTTTTTATGCATCCCTTCATTTTTTGAATTTCTAAGAGTGAGAGGATATAATTTTTTTGTAATTAAAGAAAACAGTTACGATTAAAATAAAGGAGGTTCCAATTAAGTAACTATATTTTGCGATATACTCTGTTGAGAGTTCCAGAAGCTCAATAAAACTTCAATTGTCAAAAATGCAATTAACCAAAGACCTCAGTCAATTGGCATTTTTTCTCTGCATTCTACTTTTAGGAAAAACAAGCAACTCATCTATAAATAACTCCATATCAAGAATTGAGAGAGCAGTGTAATTTGTCAATAGCAAGTAGTTTTAGAGAATAGCATAAATACTAACTGTTCAGCTCTTTGAATTTTCTATTCCACCTTCCTTAGTATACACTGATGAGGGCTATTTAGACATTCACTATTCTACATTCAATCTAAAACAAGCAGCTTGTCAGAAAATCAGACCCACCCACATCAACTGAATTAGAACCTCTGGGAGTAGAAATCAAGAATGTGGGAATGAACAAGATCTGCAGTTATTATGATTTCACATTAAAGTTGAGAAGCCCTAGTTTAGAAATTAATCCTGAATTTCTATATGATTCTGAAACCACACAGAAAGATTTATTTCAAGTAGATTGTCCTTTTAGAAACAGAAATTTACATATTATACATTGTCTGCAGGGGGTGCTTACCAGTGTTAACACTTTGTGGTCTGCTCACGTATTAATACGTGTTCATCTAGTCTCTGGTTTTTCACACCACGGTGGATTATTTGGAACTATTAGGAGCTATTCCTTTGATCGTACTCAGTCTAAAAGATTTACACATTGTTTTGGTGAAAGTGTAAGGTGTTTTATGAGAGATATTACAGTTTTTTTTTAATATCCAGTAGTTCAGGAGTTGTGTGTGTTTTATTGAATGCTTATACCATTCATGCAGTAGCACAGAAAATGGTCAGCACACAAAGTGTTAATCAGTAAGCAAAAGGAACTGGACATCTTCCTCTATTATCCAATGAAATTATTGGAAAATGAGTTTAGAACTCAGTACAATAAAAAATAGTGGAAAAATTTAATTCCAGAACAAGTTTGGGAAAGTATAATCCTACGATTATTTATTCTAACCACCAAATAGTGCTCATTCATTCATGGCAAAGGAAGATAGCAGATCTCAGAACTGGGATGACAAGGTATGCCATTTAAGATGCTTCCACTTTCCACCCCATCCCAATGACAGTCATCACCAATCAATTATGGCACTTTCTCTCCCAGCCAAGATAATGCACCAGTATCCTTTTCAACAGAACATCACAGGTTTGTAGACGAAGCCCATGAATCAAAGTTAACCATTTTTTAAATTGCTAGAAATGATAAACATCCTGATTAAGGGGTGAAAAATGTAGGATGGGCGATTTAAAATCCTTATGAATGAGCAAACAAAATGTGACTGATTCAGAAATGGACAAAGATTACCTCCTCTATCTAGAAATGTATTTCTGTCCATTCCCCAAACAATTTGACTGAGATTATAATTGGAATTACTAAACATTAGATGCAGAAGGACTATTATAGACTATCTATTTCAACTATTTATCTGATACAGGAGGAAATATTGATCAAGAGAAATCACAATGGCCAAACCACATAGCTAGCATGGCAAAGCACATTTGGGAACAGATTCTATATAACCAGGTTTTCTCCCACTGGACCAAATGCATTTTATTTTGCTGGTGGTTACTGTGCCTTTAAGTTCCATTTGGTCCAGTGGGAGAAAACCTGGGAACTCTTCTACACTGCTGGTGGGAACGTGAACTGGTCCAACCACTATGGAAAGCTGTATGGCGATTCCTCAAACTGCTAAGCATGGAACTTCCATATGACCCAGCAATCCCACTTTTGGGAATTTACCCAAAGGATACAAAAACACTAATCTGAAAGGATACATGCACCCGTATGTTCATTGTGGCACTGTTCACAATAGCAAAGGTATGGAAGCAACCCAGATGTCCAAAAATAGATGATTGGATCAAGAAGATGTGGTACATATACACAATGGAATACTATTCAGCATTCAAAGAAGATAAACACA